>SJYA01002363.1:498064-569972 GCA_006410615.1 Neotragus moschatus
TCATCTTCTGTCATCCCCTTCTTCTCCTGCCCTCAATCTTTCCCAGCATCAGGGTCTTTTCCAGTGAGTCAGCTCTTTGCATCAGGTGGCCAAAGTATTGGAGTTTCAGCTTCAACATAAGTCCTTCCAATGAACACCCGGGACTGATCTCCTTTAGGATGGACTGGTTGGATCTCCTTGCAGTCCAAGGAACTCTCAAGAGTCTCCTCCAACATCACAGTCCAAAAGCATCAATTCTTTGGCACTCAGCTTTCTTTATAGTCCAACTCTCATATCCACACATGACCACTGGAAAAACCATAGCCTTGACTAGATTGCCAAATTCAGACTGAAATTGAAGAAAGTGGACAAAACCACTATACCATTCAGGTATGACTTAAATCAAATCCCTTATGATTATACAGGGGAAGTGAGAAATAGATTTAAGGGACTAGATCTGATAGACAGAGTGCCTGACAAACTATGGATGGAGGTTCATGACATTGTACAGGAGACAGGAGAGACAGGAATCAAGACTGTCAGCAAGAAAAAGAAATCCAAAAAAGCAAAATGGCTGTCTGAGGAGGCCTTACAAATAGCTGTGAAAAGAAGGGAAGCAAAAAGCAAAGGAAAAAAGGAAAGATATATCCATTTGAATGCAGAGTTCCGAAGAATAGAAGGAGAGATAAGAAAGCCTTCCTCAGTGATTAATGCAAAGAAATAGAGGAAAACAATAGAATGAGAAAGACTAGAGAGCTCTTCAAGAAAATCAGAGATACCAAGGGAACATTTCATGCAAAGATGGGCACAATAAAGGACAGAAATGATAGGGACCTAACAGAAGCAGAAGATATTAAAAGAAGAATGGCAAGAATACATAGAAGAACTATACAAAAAAGATCTTCTTGACCCAGATAATCATGATGGTGTGATCACTCACCTAAAGACAGACATCCTGGAATGTGAAGTCAAGTGAGCCTTAGGAAGCATCACCATTAACAAAGCTAGTGGAGGTGATGGAATACCATTTGAGCCATTTCAAATCCTGAAAGATGATGCTGTGAAAGTGCTGTGTGAACCGTGAACTTCTAGATGTTCAAGCTGATTTTACAAAAGGCAGAGGAACCAGAGATCAAATTGCCAACATCCACTGGATCATCGAAAAAGCAAAAGAGTTCTAGAAAAGCATCTATTTCTACTTTATTGAGTATGCCAAAGCCTTTGAGTGTGTGGAACACAATAACTGTGGAAAATTCTGAAAGAGATAGGAATATGAGACCATTTGACCTGCCTCTTGAGAAACCTGTATGCAGGTCAGGAAGCAACAGTTAGAACTGGACATGGAACAACAGACTGGTTCCAGATAGGAAAAGGAATACGTCAAGGCTGTATATTTAACTTCTATGCAGAGTACATCATGAGAAACACTGGGCTGTAGGAAGCACAAGGTGGAATCAAGATTGCCGGGAGAAATATCAATAACCTCAGATATGCAGATGACACCACCCTTATGGCAGAAAGTGAAGAACTAAAGAGCCTCTTGATGCAAGTGAAAGAGGAGAGTGAAAAAGTTGACTTAAAGCTCAACATTCAGAAAACTAAGATCATGGCATCCAGTCCTATCACTTCATAATAGATGGGGAAACAGTGGAAACAGTGGCTGACTTTATTTTGGGGGGGCTCCAAAGTCACTGGAGATGTTGATTGCAGCCATGAAATTAAAAGACACATACTCTTTGGAAGGAAAATTAGACCAAACTCTACAGCATATTAAAAGCAGAGACATTACTTTGCCAACAAAGGTCCATCTAGTCAAGGCTACGGTTTTTCCAGTGGTCATGTATGGATGTGAGAGTTGGACTCAAAAGAAAGTTGAGTGCCAAAGAATTGATATTTTTGAACTGTGGTGTTGGAGGAGACTCTTGAGAGTCCCTTGGACTGCAAGGAGATCCAATCAGTCCACCCTAAAGGAGATCAGTCCTGGGTATTCATTGGAAGGACTGATGTTGAAGCTGAAACTCCAATACTTTGGCCATCTGTTGCAAAGAGCTAATGCACTTGAAAAGACCCTGATGCTAAAGATTGAGGGCAGGAGCAGAGGAGGACACCAGAGTATGAAATGTTTGGATGGCATCACTGACTCATTCGACATGGGTTTGGGTGGACTCCAGGAGTTGGTGATGGACAGGGATACCTGGTGTCTTGTGGTTCATGGGGTTGCAGAGAGTCTGATAGGACTGAGTGACTGAACTGAGCTGAAATGACTAGATGGATCTTTGTTAACAAAGTAATGTTTCTGCTTTTTAATATGCTGTCTAGGTTGGTCATAACTTTCCTTCCAAGGAGTAAGTGTCTTTTAATTTCATGGCGGCAATCACCATCTGCAGTGATTTTAGGGCCTAGGAAAATAAATTCAGCCACTGTTTCCACTATTTCCCCATCTATTTCCCATGAAGTGATGGGACCGGATGCCATGATGTTCATTTTCTGAATATTGAGCTTTAAGCCAACTTTTTCACTCTCCTCCTTCACTTTCATCAAGAGGCTCTTTAGTTCTTCTTCACTTTCTGCCATAAGGGTGGTGTCATCTGCATATTTGAGGTTATTGATATTACACACAAAGCAACAATGAACACATTTGGACATAAATTTCGGTGAACTTCTGCAAGTATATTCATGGTAAACTTATTTGTTAATGACTCAAATGTATATCATGTCTAGACTTTCTCTTAGAATCATTCTTTCTCAGAAAAGTTCCCCAAAGGCCTCCCACTTGCTAGTCAACACACACCTATTGAATAGGGTTATTTGCATCTGCTTGGATAAGCAGAGATTTATACTCTGGAGATTTTATATCATTGTGTTTGATATCAAAAATAAAAATGTTTATTATCTATATTGTTTTTTCCCTTAATATTGTAACAAGTTTAAAAAATATTATTAATATATTAAATGAATTAATAAAAATTTAAATATATTAATACATATACTTAGATATAGATTAGATATANGGGGGCAGGAGAAGGGGACAACGGAGGATGAGATGGCTGGATGGCATCACTGACTCGATGGACATGAGTCTGAGTGAACTCCAGGAGTTGGTGATGGACAGGGAGGCCTGGCGTGCTGCGATTCATGGGGTCACAAAGAGTCAGACACAACTGAGCGACTGAACTGAATGGAACCCTTAGTTACTAGTGATAACTAAGATCGTTGACCACAGATCACCATAACAAAGATAATGATGAAAAAGTTTGAAATGTGAGAATTACCAAAATGTGACCCAGAGACAATGAAGTGAGGAAATGTTGTTGGAAAAATGGTGCTGAAAGACTTCCTCAGTGCATAGTGCCATTTGTATAAAACATACCTTCCATTTGTATAAAACACAATTAAAATGAGCAATAAAAAGATGTACACCTATAGTTTTAATCTTCACAAAAGACCCTACTGTTTTATCCACTGCAGAGAGAAAACAGCCTTAGAAGTGAAATTGTCCAAACTCATAAAACTAACCAGTACTCAAGCCAAGATCAAAAAACAAATCTGGGGAAAAAACAATCCATCCAACTCCAAAGTTACTCAGTCTCAGTCTGAAGCAACTCCATTAGTGAGAAATGTATTACAGTATAAAATACATGTTATGTAGATGCAATCATATGTATTTTATAGCACATAAAATTCGTATCCATAATTAACATATTATACAATAAATATGCTAGTCTAGTTTTAATATTATAAATTATAACCTAATTTCTTTTATAAAATATAAAAATTATCAATCTTTTGAAAAATTATAAAAATATGCTATGAATGGCAGTAATTAGTAAAATTTTTAAAACATCATTTATTTATAGGTTACTAACTTCTTACTGTCAATCAAGAGATCTGTTTTGGAAAAAAACAGTCCAATATTAAAATTGAAAGTCACTCCAATACTAAAATAAGGAGATAGTTAGGATCTTGTAACTGAAGTAGGACTACACGTAAAGCAGTGAATCAGTATGNCACAAAAGACCCTACTGTTTTATCCACTGCAGAGAGAAAACAGCCTTAGAAGTGAAATTGTCCAAACTCATAAAACTAACCAGTACTCAAGCCAAGATCAAAAAACAAATCTGGGGAAAAAACAATCCATCCAACTCCAAAGTTACTCAGTCTCAGTCTGAAGCAACTCCATTAGTGAGAAATGTATTACAGTATAAAATACATGTTATGTAGATGCAATCATATGTATTTTATAGCACATAAAATTCGTATCCATAATTAACATATTATACAATAAATATGCTAGTCTAGTTTTAATATTATAAATTATAACCTAATTTCTTTTATAAAATATAAAAATTATCAATCTTTTGAAAAATTATAAAAATATGCTATGAATGGCAGTAATTAGTAAAATTTTTAAAACATCATTTATTTATAGGTTACTAACTTCTTACTGTCAATCAAGAGATCTGTTTTGGAAAAAAACAGTCCAATATTAAAATTGAAAGTCACTCCAATACTAAAATAAGGAGATAGTTAGGATCTTGTAACTGAAGTAGGACTACACGTAAAGCAGTGAATCAGTATGACCTCTTCTCTCCCAACGAAAAAGACCTGCTCCCAACCCACATCCTTAAAAAAAAAAAAAAAAAAAAAGTAAATGGTAAAGTCTCCATTTCCTCAGAGACAATATTTTCAAATCTAGCTTGTCACCACAAGATAAAGACAATTTACCCCAAGTGTAAACAAGAAGGTCTATAAATGAGATAATAAGCAAACAGAATATCCTCAAAATTAATCTGTGCCAAGAGTTAAAATATTCACAACTTGATTACTTTAATGCATGATAACATGGAGAACAGCATGAACCATCACGCTGCATGTTTCATAATTCTGTATAAAAAGTGGCTATATTAATATGAACTAAAGTAGCCCTTTTCAACGATTTTCTTAGCATTCTCCTTTCTGAGCTGAGCAAACCAAGCCTTAGGCGATCGGGCTGGAGATAAATCTATATGAAGAGGCACTTTACCTTCACGTAAATCAAGACAGTGTAGCTGTAACTTTGTTATGCTCCAGCTATACAGCAGCAGAGAAATCTGGTAGATCTTTGTTTCTTTTAGGATGATTTCATACTTGAGTCTTTGGTTAACAATTATGGGTTTTCTATATTTTGTATGTGTCTGAAATTAAACATGACAGCTCTGCCGCAATTTCTTGAAGTTTTATAAATGTTAAACAACAGCTGTTTGACTAGGGATTTGCCATACCAAAATGTAAACGAACATCACCAGTGCAAAGGGTCTAAGTTTACAACTTTCACGCCATCATCCAAGGACAAAGTTTGACTTCACAGGGTCTATAAATAAGCACCTTTTAAAGCTGAATGACAGCAATAAGGAACTACACACACTTAGTAAAATGAAAGGTTTTTTTTTTTCCTTTTAAGAATCACGATTCACTGGCAATTTCTGGGAAGGAAACAAAATAAATTTTATGTAGACTACACTTGTCATCTACTGTTCAACATATTCAAAATAGAATTCAGATGATCACACATGATCATAAATAATACATGTTTTACCCAAAATATTAAGATAAAAACAAATTTTTTTACCTGTAATAATTGAAGCTAAATTTTTTCACAGTATCATGAGAAATTTGTTTCAAATTTATTTTTTTCTAAATGTTACTGACAAAAAGACATAACATATGACCCCATCAATTGAGCTTTTTTATTCAAATACCTTACATAAAACCTACTAAACTTTGTCCTCCAACCCCACGTGGTTTTGAACTCACTCCTCAAGCCTATACAACTCAGTACACATTCTAAACAAAAAAGAAACTCTATCTGCTAAAGGTAATTCCCCAAACTGCATACAACATGTTCATCTTATTCTATCTGGTAAAAACTACAGGTTTTTGCTACGCGTAAATCAATCCTACAGTCAACTATTACCTGTTCTTCCTAAGATGTCATACAAATGGCTTCATAAGATCTCGTATAAATGGAGAATTGTGAGTTAGTTTAATAATAAAACATTTAATCACACTGTATCGCTTCTTTTCAAAGACATTTCTGAAAATACTGGCAACTAGGCATTTTGGTAAGCCCTTTGCAATCATAGGTCCTCTAGTAACTGCAAAAGAAGACCTAATAGTGACCAAGAGTCATCAGGGCAAAAGTATGTACAACCCTATTCCTGGAAGAATGACCTCCCAGGACAACAGGATGCTGAGGGTAGAAAGCAGAGCCTAGATCCTCCTGTGTCTATTTTATCCAAGTGGAGGGTCATGCCTCCGGTTGTTCACAGGTCCATCAGAGTAGCCAGCAGGCCTCTAGGCTCCGATACGACTTGGCTGCAGCGGAACCACAAAGATCCTCCTCTAGTAGAACAACACAGATGGCCAAGGACAGGCGCCCAAGAAAGAAGCTACCACAGAAACGAAAGAACAAATCCTAAGGGAAACAGACTTATCACATCAGCGTTATAGCCTAAGGAAAACAGACTTATCACATCAGCGTTATATAATAGGAAGAATCCCGATGCATCATGTGGCCTGTGCGAAAACGCTTAGTGATCTCATTCTTACCATAACAAATTATCTGCCAGCGAAGACCTTCAAGGTCAAACCCTGGCAACAATTAAAAAGTAATGAAAAGCATTTATCCCAAGACAGAGTTAGAATGTTTTAGTTTGAAGCAATGTGCTGTATATTTTATTAGCTATAACTTGTTTAATTATTCATCGCAACTCTGCTTACATTCCATATAGAAACCTCAGGTTGCTCAGATTTCTAGCTGAAATCCTGCTTTTTCCCCCCCTTATTCAAAGGCAAATGCCTTAAGAGACCAACATTTCTATGATTTTCAACAGAACACAAAGATCTATTTGTTCAGAATGCGATACTAAATTAAAGCCCGAAAGAAACACATGGAAACCGTGAGGAAAGAAAGGAGAGAAAAAGAGAAGAGACAGATGCGTCATGTCATCACTGAAAATCACACAAACCTCTTGACCAGACTCTGCCCCAGGACCCCTCCTTCTGCACCCTGGCTGCGCATGCTCCCAGCCCTGCATTCCCCATGCACCCGTGCTCTTCTCAGGGTCCAGGGCCCTCTGCAGCATCAAAGGCTAACTGAAGCACTGCTAGGCACTTTCCAGAAGCTTCCACGTGGCTGCCCATCCGTGATAATGCCACTGTCTTCTTGAGTTGCTTCTGGGCACCTTCTGTCCCTAAAGACAGAGCTACTGTCACCAGTTTAATCATCTGCCTATTTCTGATACACAGGTGAGCCAAAGGTGTTCTCTGCTGGAGAAGCAGACAGAGGTATGGAGGTACAGGGCAGGGCGGCAAGGCGGGGGCGTTCTGCTCTAGTGTCTGCACTCTTGATGCCAGTCTGATGCTGTTGCGGCTGCTAAGTCGCTTCAGTCGTGTCCGACTCTGTGCAACCCCATAGATGGCAGCCCATCAGGCTCCCTGTCCCTGGGATTCTCCAGGCCAAGAATACTGGAGTGGGTTGCCATTTCCTTCTCCAATGCATGAAAATGAAAACTGAAAGTGAAGTCACTCAGTTGTGCCTGACTCTTAGCAACCCCATGGATTGCAGCCTACCAGGCTCCTCCTGTTGCTGCTGCTTCTAAGTCGCTTCAGTCGTGTCCGACTCTGTGCGACCCCATAGATGGCAGCCCACTAGGCTCTCCTGTCCCTGGGATTCTCCAGGCCAAGAATACTGGAGTGGGTTGCCATTTCCTTCTCCAATGCATGAAAGTAAAAAGTGAAAGTGAAGTCACTCAGTCGTGCCCAACTCTTAGCGACCCCATGGACTGCAGCCCACCAGGCTCCTCCGTCCATGGGATTTTCCAGCCAAGAGTATTGGAGTGGAGTGCCATTGCCTTCTCCGACCAGTCTGATGAATGCCTGCGAATTAGGTCCCCTCGCTCACGTGACATTGAGGACTCCCCACCTCTCTCTCCATAGCTCTGAACGTGAGCATCCAAGTAGGAAAATTCATGTCATAACACCAAGACACACAGGGCCACTCCCTGGTGTGGACCCAGGTCTGAGCCCCAGAGGAGTCTCAAAGGGGTGACAGTCTGGACCAACAGCACACCTTGGCTTTCCTTTTCACACAAAGGCCTTAACAAGGAACCTGATGGTAATGTTTCCTAAAAATGGCCACCAGGACTATATACAGTTAATCAACCTCATGTGAGGGGATGTAAAAGCAAGCTAGATTTGGAGTCAAACTAAGGTATTAGCAACAGACTGAGACCATCAAAGCATCTTTAACCTTGGAGGGATCACAGCGATTCGTTTCGCTTCCTCATTTTAGAGGCCAGAGGGAGGAAGCCCTCATGCTAAGAATGAAGTAGGTTCCTGAGCAGATCTAAGTCAGACACAGGCATTCACAGGGTCAGACCCCACGTTCCCCTAATCCTGGGTCTGTAGCATTTTTATTGGGGGCTTCCCAGGTGGCGTAGTGGTAAAACATCACAGTGCCCAACACAGGAGAGCCAAGAGACATGGGTTCGACTCCTTGTCCGGGAAGATTCTCCGGGAGGAGGAAATGGCAACCCACTCCAGTATTCCTGCCTGGAGGATCCCATGGACAGAGGGGCCTGCTGGGCTGCAGTCCTGGGGTCACGAAGAGCTGGACACGACTGCACATGAGCATGAGAACTGCCATTACACTACAGATTGCTGGAATTCGAGAACTTCCTGGGGTCAATTTCAAAAGAAAGGACTCCAGAAAGTTAACTTCTTCTAGTGTTCTTTAGAGCTTTACCGTTTCTAAAGGAAAGATTTTTTTTAAATGTAGTTCCCTCTTATATGCAGTTTTCCGGGGTTTTGTCTTGACCTCTCTGCCGTGACACCACTGCACGCAGGTGGTGGGGGCAGTTCTCCCACCTGCCTGTCTAGTCGACTCTTTTTCTTCAGACACAGCCTCTGTTACATTCAGAGCAGCAATTCTCAGATAAGAAATTACATATCCCAACCTTTGGTTCAGCTACAGATGGCAGAGACCTAGCTCTGGCCAATGAGGTACAAGCAGAAGCTGCCAGTGACAGCTCCCAAGAAAGTTCTTTAAAAGGGAGCAGACTTGACTGGCTTCTGCCTTTTGTGCCTTTCCTTTGAACTTCTTCATTTCGGGGAGGATCCTGGAGGTGTGGCGGCCACTTTGTCACTATGAGGCAACAAGCTTGATGATGAAAGCTGGATGACCGAAAGGAGGGCTGAAAAGAAGGTCAGAAAGATCCTCAGATCTGATGACACTGTAGGGTCATCTAACCTACCCTGGGCTGCCTTTCTCTAAATCAAGGAAAAAGAATTTGATTAAGCCACTGTGGCTTGAGTTTTCAGTTACACACAGATGAAATGAAAAGATGTCACCATGAACAAGAAAAAAAAAATCACAATTGAGTATTTTCAATTATATATATAATTTTCGAAAAAAACTTTCTACGTTCGAGTGTTTATACCAATCACTGACTGAGCACTATCTAACTTACTGGAATGAACATGAAGTTCTCAACGTGTCCCACTGTTAATAAAACAGCGGTCCAAATGCATACAGTGCTAAATATGGCTGTATCCTGAGAAAAGTCAAGGTAAACTGGGTCAGTAACTTACAGCAATCTCTAAGAATTTTTCACAGTGACACAGCATCCCCTATATGAACTGGAGATGCTGTTTTCTCAAAAGGATGTGTTTTTATTCTAAACAGCTGATTTCTCAATGTCTAAATTCTGAAATGTAAAGTAAGCAATATATTCTACATGGTACCAAGAACATCCAAGCAGCCAGTTGCCCACATCTTATCAAATACCGTGTAGCCTGAAACACAATCAGAATATGGACATACCCCTGAACATCCTGCTTCCTGCACTGCATTTTTAATAAACCATTTTCCGCGTCCCGATCCCTTCTTGAGACCTCCCCCAAATTCTCAGCTGCTACCACCTCTGCATCTGCCAGACGCATTTTAATTCTTGTCTCACTTGCAAATTCAAATAAGCTGAAAGGAGAAGATGGCTTCGGAAAATAACTTATATGCTACAGTAGTTTACTTCTCAGCCTATTAGGTAAGTAAATAAAAGTCCAATACATTAGGGTAAAATGATAAGGTCCTACAAGGCGACTTCAGCCTTGGACAGTCACTTCTAAATTTTAAATTATACCAATTTCACTCCTCAGAAAGTGTACTTGTATCACATCATGACTTCACATAAAAACATATCAAGTGTCAGCCACTTTTTCAATGTATAAAACCATACAGAAAGTGACAAAATGGCCAGCTATCTGTAGGAAAACATTAAACATTCATCTATCTGGAAATAAGTAATTCTGTTATTTAACAATGCATATCATTTAGTCACGTGTGCGCTGTGCCAAGTCGCTTCAGTCACGTTCGACTCTGCGACCTTATGGACTGCAGTCCGCCAGGCTTCTCTGTCCATGGGATTCTCCAGGCAAGAGCACTGGAGTGAGTTGCCATGCCCTCCCCCAGGGAGCTTGCTGACCCAGGATGGAACTCGCATCTCTTATGTCTCCTGCATTGGCAAGCAGGTTCTTTACCACCGGTGCCACCTGGAAAGCCCTTCCTTTAGCTGCTGTCTTGCCTAAACACTGTAAGGGGAAGGACCAGGAGGGACAGCTTCAGTCACAGGGCTTGCAGGAGACTCAAAGGAGAAAGGGCAGTTTCTCTGACTCTCTTGAAGCCTGGCCATCCTCAGGCAGAGGACTTGGGTGGCTTATACCTCTGGCAAGCAGGTTGGAAAGGGACATATGGACTCATAGGCATTGCCTTGGCAGGCACTCTACAGCACCCTGGCTTACAGAGGAAGCTTTGCTTGGCTAAGAGTATAACTAAGGTATGTTACAGGTCAATAACTTTAAAGACATATGTTATATCTCAACTGAGTCAATGTCCAATGTTGAGATCTAGCTTTTATCTAAGAGTTCCACTTCACATGCAGCTCTTCCTAAGACACCAGGAAAGCCTCTCTTAGCCACACCCCCAGGTCTCTGAAGCCACCCAACTTGCACTCAAATGTACTAAGGGGCCTGGCCAGATCCTACAGAAAGAGTGGAGCCCCCGATGAAAAAGAGCTCACTGCAGACAGAACCTGGCTCACCTATACTTGAAAAGGAATGTGGCAGGGGCTTTGCTGTGATTCTCAATGAACAGCTACAGTGCCTCAGCTGCAGGATTCAAAAACGGGTGTTCCACCGTAAATGCACCATTTTCAGGATATTAATTTTGTAGATGTACCTGTATAGTGTATTTTGAAAATATACTTTTTCATAGTTTTAGAAATCTCCTTGCCCTTTGCTTCTTTCCCCATTTATCTCTTTAGTTTTACTTTTGTAAAATACGAGGCTTTCCTCTCTTCCCAATTAAAGGAAAAATCCTTCATTTAGAGAGAGTGTCAGTTTAACTTTTAATAAGATACTCTATATAAATAAGAATTTTAAAATCTCAACTGCACAAAAAAGTACATTCCTTGGACTGACAGATAAATATCTTGCATCCTTTGTGCATTTTATAGTCATTACATTATATAAAGATAATATGAATAATCAAGTCAGTTGTATATTATTTCATTTAAATATACATAAGACATGCTATTGGTTACCAACTATAACAGAACTTTAAGAGCAAAAATATTTAAAGAATAAAGAGTACAGCTGAGGCTAAAAACTTACGTTCACAAACTACTTTTCATATTTTAAATGAAATAACAAATTTAAGGGTTTCCCAGGTGGTGCAGTGGTAAAGAATCTGCTTGCCAACACAGGCTACACAGGAGATGTGGGTTCGAACCCTAGGTCAGGAAGATGCCCTGGGGGAGGGCATGGCAACCCACTCCAGTATTCTTGCCAGTAAAAGCTCAAGGACAGAGGAGCCTAGCAGGCTGCAGTCTATAGGGTTGCAAAGAGTTGAACACAACTGAGAGAATGAGCCCACACACAAGAAATTTAAATGCTAAGCAATGTTTTTTCACCTGAACATGATATGTCATCAGTTCAGTTCAGTCGCTCAGTCGTGTTGGACTCTGTGACCCCATGAATCGCAGCACGCCAGGCCTCCCTGTCCATCACCAACTCCCGGAGTTCACTCAGACTCACGCCCATCGAGTCAGTGATGCCATCCAGCCATCTCATCCTCGGTCGTCCCCTTCTCCTCCTGCCCCCAATCCCTCCCAGCATCAGAGTCTTTTACAAAAAGAGTCAACTCTCCACATGAGGTGGCCAAAGTACTGGAGCTTCAGCTTTAGCATCATTCCTTCCAAAGAAATCCCAGGGCCGACCTCCTTTGGAATGGACTGGTTGGATCTCCTTGCAGTCCAATGCAAATTAAAACAAGGAGATAAACTATAGAACTATTAGAAAGGCCAAAATTTAGAACACTGACAACATCAAATGCTGGGAAGAAAGTGGACCAACAGGAACTCTCATTCCCTGCTGATGGTAAATCAAACGGCATAGCAACTCTGGGAAAAAAGTCAGGCAGCTTGTTACAAAACTAAACTACTCTAAGCCTATGATTCAGTAATCAGACCCTTTAGTACTGACCCAAATGAAAATTTATGTCCACAGAAGACCTTTCACAAGAACATTTATAGTATCTTTACTCATAACTGCCAAAACTTGAAAGCAACCAATATGTCCTTCAGTAGGTGAATGAATAAACAGTGGTACATCCAGACAAAAGAATATTAGCCAGCACTAAAAAGAAGTGGGGTCACAAAGAGTGGGACATAACTGAGCAACTGAACTGAGAAAGAAAGGAGCTATCAAGCCATGAAAAGGCATATAGGGACCTCAGGAATGAATATACCTAAGTGAAAGAAGCCAGTCTGCAAAGCCAACATCCTATATGATTCCAACTATGACATTCTGGGAAAGCCAAGGCAAGGGAAACAGGAAAAAAGATCAGTGGCTGCTGGGGGTGGGCTGATGCGGGTGGAACAAAGAGGGTTTTTAGGGCAATTAAAATACTCTGTATGACACTATGATGGTCCCAACATATCATACACACTGTCCAAATTCACAGAACACATAACAACAAAAGTGAACCCTAATGGAGACTACCAACTGTGGGTGACAAAGATGTCCCTGTAGGGCTACTCTGGTGGGGGATGTTGGTAATAGAGAAGACTGCGCGTGTGAAGAGGAGCAGGATGTGTGGGGAAGCATTGCACCTTCCTTTTAACTTTGCTGTCAATCTAAAATTGCTCTTTTAAAAAGTCTTTAAAAAGTTCATCTGTAATATATTGGCTCCATTTAAAAAATCAGTATCTTTTACATATGGCAGATTAGGAATATGTAATGCAACAACTCACACTGTGTATTCGTGTTCTTGTTTAGTCGCTAAGCTATACCCAACTCTTTCGGGACCCCGTGGACTACAGCCTGCCCGCCAGGCTCCTCTATCCACATAATTTCCCAGGCAAGAATACTGGAGTGGGTTGCCATTCCCTTCTCCAGGGGAGCTTCATGACCCAGGGACCAAACTCATGTCTCCTCTATTGGCAGGTGGACCCTTTACCACTAAGCCACCTGGGAAGTCCTTGTGGATACACAGGTCTCTGCTAAAGGTATAAACTCTGTGCTAGAAAGGGGCAACATCAGCTGAGTGGTAATATCTGAGAAAAAGGAAAGGAAATGTGATTAGGCATCTTTCAATTATACATTCCTTAAAAAAAAAAACTGCAGTAAATATGCAAAATGTTGACAAACTGGAAGGACAATTGTGTGAGTGTGTTTCTAGTTTCTTCAGTATGGAAAAAAAATCTTGGGAGTGAATTTGCAATATTCTCAGGTGAAAACATGACCCAGTGGCATCTGAGAGTAGGTGAGAAGTGCCAGACTACAGGAAGGATTCAAAGGCTTTAGGAGAGAGGCAGGCAGGGTATTTAGCAGGATCGAAAAGCAGGGCCATTCTCACCTGAAAAGAGGACAGAGCAGGACTGTATTGGGAGACAGGAGACTACAGGCCCAGTGTGAATGGGAAACACAAGGTCCCATTCAAGCAGACGCTGCTCACTTGGTGATGTGTGACCCCAGAATTTAGAATTGGTCACACCAGCTTACTATGAACCAAGTAGGAAGATGCCCGATTTGCCACATCAAATGCAACCTCAAACACAGAGGAAACCACTAAAATATTGTTAGAAACAACAATCGTGAACTAAGATGTTGACAGCACACAAAAAACTGTTAGCAAAGACATGCTTACTTAGGAAAGTAAAAGATTATGCCTGCTCGTAATAGTACTCTTAAGAGTGAAGTCAGGAATTTATTTTATCTGGTACACACAGTAATTTGCTCTAAAGCTTTATGAAACAGCTAAAGTAATGTTACAGCCAGAAACCAATTGTTGCTAAAATGCATTCAGTTAAAATGGAAAATATAGGGAAATAAAACACTGTAATTGTCTCTCAACCCACATTGTATATTATGTTGCTAAATTATATACTATTATATTTTCTACATTTTAATAAGCTTTCCCATAGAGGAATTGATAACATAAGGAAACCATTCTCTGCTTTTATTTCTGAAGACCTAAATAATATCCCACATGTATTTATAAACCAAACAGGGCCTGGGCCTCTCATTAGATCCCAAGGCTCACAAAATCTATCTCACAAAACCATGACATATAACAATACATGAAATAGCTAACAGAAATGGTTTTCTTATCCTCCTCCTTACTTTTGACTCACAGTCGGGGAGTTACATATGTAAAGTGAGCTATAATAGTTTGTAAGGAAAAAAAATCAAGGTTTTCTTAATTTTAGAAAAAATCTTAATAGCGTGTTGTATAATTCATAAAATATTATCTTTGGCCTTGATAATATTTTACTTAAATTTGTCCATCCACCAGTTAGTGGGTGTAAGTAAAATGGAGACTTCTCCCCAAAGAGATCAGAGTATTTCATGGCCCTGATCCCAATTTAACAGGATCCCCGACAAACCATACAGTAATAAGTATTATGTCCAGTACTTAAATAAAAGGTCACATGTCTTCAAGCTATGTGAGAATTTTTTAAATAATAAATCATCATCAGTAATAAAATGGTAGAAAACTTTGGGGGATGTAAAAGAAGTCTGCACGTCTCAAGACAGTGAATAATTTTCTAAATGCAAAGTTGATTATGATATCAGGTGCTTGGGTTAAGCAGAGTACCAAACCTGAAATTTGAAGCAATATTCCTAAGGTCCAAAAGGATCTAGGTTAGCCAAATATACCGAATGCACAGAGCTCCAAAGATCTGGACAGGACAAATTAGAATCATTTACCAAATATTAACAGAGGAACTTCAATCAGAAGAGATGCACTTTGGTAGAAATTTTAAGGAAAACAATTTATAAGTCTTTTCAGGGCATATTATTAACTCCGATTTTCTATAAACACCTTAAAATGTGAAGTAGGAAACAAATTTCTATGCTTAACCCCTTTTAAGGTTCAGATTGCACCGAGTTCACTCTAGAGAACTAATGTGCTTCCGAAATGTTTGTTAGTAAATAGTGTTTTTCCTGTTGACTCTCTTAGGGTATTTACAACACACTCTAACTTCCTGCTCCCCTTGTTCTTGCAGCCTATCTGGCCACTGTCCCTAGCATTGAGCCCAGCACTGGCTTATGACTCCGTGGGTATGTCTGACACAGAGAAGACGGGGCCGACAAAATGAGAAGGCAGGTCAAGGGAAACAAAAGCCGACCTTAAAACCTGGTTCTCTTTGCAGAGAAAATGAAGATGGCCCCTGTTACAAGGATAACACGCAAATTCATGAAGTGTTCCATATTGCTTAAAAAATGAGAAGGAAAAAAAAAAAGGCTCTTTTGAAAGAATCTCAAATAAGCACTGACCACATCCAAAACACTGTAAAATTTTATTATGGCAGATGAAAAGTAATTTATGAAAATAAAATGCCGTAGAAGAGCCTGCCTTCTGAGACGCAGAGAAGAGATAAGATAAAGTCTGCATGCTTGCTCATCCCTTTAACATAATTTAAGGCTTTACCTTCATTTCAAGGTGAGTGGTACTATCACCACAGCATTTTCTACAGGTAATCAGCATCTATTTAACATTCACAACTCTCCCCCATCTTGTTCTCATCCGTATCATTCTCTTGTCCCCTCTTTTTAACAGTAGGTACTTGCCAGGTATATATTTTAAATATAGCAGTGTGTACATTTCCATCCCAAACTCCCTAATTATCCCTTCCCTCCCGGGTAACCATAAGCTCATTCTCTTGGTCTGAGTTTATAAAGATATTTCGCAGCAGGTAGAGATTCAGGTGCCAATATTAATAGAAAGATCACTACCAATTTTATTATTTATATGAATTTCCTATAAATGGAATATCCCTGAAGATGCAATAAAGGCTGACTTTTTTTTTAATATGGAGAAGGTAGACAAAATTAAATTTGCCAGCAATTCACAAATTAATTTCCCTATCTTATGTTCATCAGAGGAATTATGAGGAAAAATGAAATAAATATGAAAGCACATGACATTTTTTTTTTTAATAGTTCTGTTCAGTCGCTCAGTCATGTCTGACTCTTTGTGACCCCATGAATTGCAGCACGCCAGGCCTCCCTGTCCACCACCATCTCCCGGAGTTCACTCAGACCCATGTCCATCGAGTCGGTGATGCCATCCAGCCATCTCATCCTCTGTCGTCCCCTTCTCCTCCTGCCCCCAATCTTTCCCAGCATCAGGGTCTTTTCCAGTAAGTCAACTCTTCACATGAGGTGGCCAAGTAGAGAAGTAAGTAAATGTAAAGGACAGTCATTTCTCATTGAATATGATTTAAATAGGTTCCCACCTATTTATCTTGACTCAGTGGTTCTTAACGATGGAGGGATACTCGGATACCTAGTGAAGCTGGGTGAGCACACATATAACTAGGCTCTGCTTCCCAGCACATCTAATCAGAGGATGTTAGGTTCAGTTCAGTTGCTCAGTCATGTCCGACTCTTTGCAAACCCATGACCTGCAGCATGCCAGGCCTCCCTGTCCATCACCAACTCCCAGAGTTTACCCAAACTCATATCCGTCGAGTTGGTGATGCCATCCAACCATCTCATCCTCTGTTGTCCCCTTCTCCTCCTGACCTCAATCTTTCCCAGCATCAGGGTCTTTTCTAATGAGTCAGCTCTTCGCATCAGGTGGCCAAAGTATTAGAGTTTCAGCTTCAGCATCAGTCCTTCCAATGAACACCCAGGACTGATCTCCGTTAGGATGGACTGGATCTCCTTGCAGTCCAAGGGACTCTCAAGCATCTCCTCCAACACCACAGTTCAAAAGCATCGATTCTGTTAGGTGATGTCCTGGAATCTGAAGTTATAAAAGCTGCACAGGTGGTTCTGTGACGCAGCGCTGGTTGATGATGAGGTGCCACCGGTTCAGATGCCTTAGCCACTGGGTGGGTCACATCAACCAGAAGGGTCAGTGGTGGGGATGGCGACAAAGTGCAAGATACCACCTACTGAGCTCCAGCTCCCTGGGAACTTGTAGATGCAAGCCTGTATAATCAGGGCTTCCGTTTTACTAAAGAGAAGACAGAATGCAAGATTTGGGTTGAATAATACAATGGAATTCTATTTTCTCTTCAGCAAAACAGAAGCCCTGGCAGGAACAGAGACACAGACAGAATGGACAGGTAGACTCAGGGTGGTAAAGGAGAGTGGGGACGAATTGAGAGGTTAGCAGGGACCCACTCCAGTATTCTTGCCTGTAGAATCCCATGGGCGGATGAGCCTGGTGGGCTACAGTCCACGGGGTCACAAAGAGTCGGACACAACTGAGCGACTTCACTTTCACATACAGTACCACGCGTGACACTGAGAGCTAGTGCGAAGCTGCTGTGTGAAACAGGGAGCTCAGCTCAGTGCTCTGTGATGACCTAGAGTGGTGGGATGGGGAAAGCATGGGAGGGAGACTCAGCAGGAAGGAGATGTATGTACACTGATAGCTGATTCACTTTGCTGTGCAGCAGAAACCAATACAACATTGTAAAGCAATGATACTCCAATAAAAATATTTTTAAAAATTAAAAAGATTCAGTTGAATGGGAAAATCTCTTGAATTTTAACTGCCGGAACATGCCAATGATCACACTGAGGCCCGGGCAGTCTGATCTCAGATTCAGAAGATCCACAGTATTGATTAAGTTTTGCTCCTCAGCCAGAGCGCTCTGAAGGGATGTCATGGCAGGCTGTGGAGGGGAGGAGGCTGGAGAAACACAGCCACGGTACTTTGCAGCTCTTTGCATTAAGCGACAGTGGTCTGTTCCCCACTCCTTGAATCTGGCTGGCTTTGTGACTTATTTTCACCACTAGAACACAGCAAAGTGACACTGAGTGTGTTGCAGATCTGGGGCCTCAAGGAGCCTTGCAACCTTCCCCTCTCCCTGCTTTGAACGCTCCTGTTGCCAGGTAAGGACGCCTGGGACAGGAGACAGTGAATGAGAGACCCCATGGGGAGAAGCTTGCTCAGCACCCAGCATCAAGGCCCCCCCCCCCCCACCACATGGGTGCGGTCATTTGAAGCTCTCCAGCCCCAGCCAGGCAAGGCATCAGGTGAGCACAGCCTCCTGAAGGGGTCCAGCTATGACCAGAAAACTGCCCAGCCAAGCGCATCCAAAAGGCAGAAACGTGAGCAAGTAGCTACTGCTTTAGCCATGCCACCTTGGGGAGGCTGACTCAGCAGAAATTGAAAACTGATACAGAAGCTGTACTGAGAACAGAGTGCTGCCATAATAAAATGGGGTAAGAAAAATCCATGATCAACACTGGAAACACGTGGAGTCGGTTTTCAGACTGGACAGTAGACAGAAGCCGGGGAACTAATAAAGAGGTAATTAAAGGTTGGAAAAACAGTGGCCTGTTGTGGCAAAACAACTGATGGCATTTTTGCCTGCAATAATGTGGAAGATAAAAACCTACCTAATGAACTGATTGATCTGGCCAAGAAGATCTCCAGAAAGAATGCTGAAAACATAGTTTGGTTTCTGTAGCTGATAAAGGCACAGGGGAAAGAAAAGAGGAGCTAAAATAAGGAATTGTTCAGTTTGCAAGCAGGATGTAAGGGAAAAAGAGCTCGGATTTGGTGGGCTGAAAATAAACCTCTCATCTTCAAAGTTTTCAACGTGGTAGATGACCTCTGTGACTCAGTGTATGTATGTGTGTGTGCACACGCATGCACACATGCTAGGGCAGAGTGGGCATGTAATACTTAAAAAAAATACACACTTAAATGCACACGCATGTATGTAGATGCAAAGGTTTTTTTACTATTTATTTAAAATAGTGCTTTACATTAAACAAATATGAATATACTATGTATAGATTTTAAATTGGCATCAACTTTTTAAGATAAAATATAAGACTACAAATAAATTTTATTCTTGTGGCTGGTGGTTTGGGATACACCATTAAATCTTCCAAGATGGGCATATTCCTCTTCCACATGAGGAGTACCAGACAGAAAAGGGGGGCAGCAATGAGATAAGCCACCCAGGCGAGTCCTCACTTCCCGTCTGAGAAACTGGGCATCCGTTTAAAGTTCCCAAGCAACACGGAGCCCTGGGATGACAACTTGGCCCCAAGGGTATACAAAGGATATGACTGTATCCCAACCCTCACAGATCCATTTCTCCAAAGCAAAGGACCCTGGGGCACATGCGTCTTTTTCAATTATGGCCTCCTCTGAGTATGTGCTCAGTAATAGGATTGTTGGGTCATAGAGTAGTTTCCTTCCTAGGTTGTAAAGAATCCCCATACTGTTGTCTATAGAGCCTGTACCAATTTACCTTCATACCAACAATGCAAGAGGGTTCCCTTTTCTCCACATGCTCTCCAGCACTTACTGTCTGTAGATATTTTTTTTTTTTTATGACGGCCATTCTGATTGGTGTGAGGTGATACTGCACTGTAGTTTTGATTTGTATTTCCCTAATGATGAGCAATTAAATCAATTAGAAGAGAGAAAAGGATGGAAGCAAATCGCAGAAAAGTTACGAAGCGTAGACCTCCGTGATTAAAACTGATGACTGCAAATTTATGTGCCAAAAGCACTCATGCAGAGTGACAGACACCTACTTACAGCGTATTTATTCTCACAGTAGCTGAAGGATACTCAGTTAAATTTTCCAGACTCATGCCGAAAGGAAAAGGTATCTGGGATGAGCTAGACAAGATTACAGCCCCCAAACAGGAAGCAGCGAGAGCAGCCTGAGGTCATCTATTTTATGGCAGAGTACCCTAAATGTATCAGTTGGTACTGGGGGCACTGTATTTCGGCATTAGTTTCACTAATTCAACTAAAAGCACTGCCCGTGTGCCACGCTAGGTGTCCGGCACAATGCTCATCCTACCCTCAGGGACCTACACACACGAACAGGTCCAGCAGACATGAGGATACGGCATCTTCCTACCCCTGCGACAGCAACTAAGCTCCCAAGGAGCTCAGAATAAACCATCGTTTGATCATTCATCAAGGAAAGGTTTTTGCTCAGTGCAATCTATTTAAGAAGACAGGAAAACGGGCAATTTATTTTAGACAGACTTCTATTCCAAATGTCTAAAACAAAACAGTGTTGAATTTTAAGCAAACTCTCAGCTCCCTGGAACAATCCCAGCGCCAAAGTTGTACTGAACATATCATATGCAATATTTCACGATACATCATATAAATATAAAGCAGCACATAAAATAAATTACATATATAAACAGAGACTAAATTCGTATGTTAGTACTTATGAGTAATATAACTTGAAATGGTTATGCTTTCCCTGGGGCAGAGTTTCTTCATTTTATCCATTAAGAGTTCAAGGCAATTTGAGAAAAATTTATATCCAGCCATTCTGTATACATTTAAATTACCCTCAACGTTGTATAACTAAGCACCTCTAACTAACAAAGGCTTGAGAAAAATAACTGAGGCCTTATTTGAATTTAATTGCACAAAAAGTAGAGATCATTTTCCTTCCATAGTTAACTGAGTAAGTTGGTAGAAAGTTTCATTAAACTATAAAGAATAAGCACAATTTTCATACCATGAATTTGACATTTTTCAACCTAAACGATAATACAGGGACAGAAAAATCTAAGTCCCTGGAAACAGGTTTGCATAAAATTACCTCCTTAGAAAACACTGTAGGCACTAAAAGATATTTTTTAATTCATTTAGAAAGTACACAATAGCTCATCTGAGCGCATTCCATGAAGTAAAACTTGTTATTGATTAGCTGAAAACTTAATATACTCTAATAAACTTTGAATAATTTTAAAGCAATTTTTAATCTTTTCATTAACTTTTTAAACTTTTCCTTACAACATAAATGCATTACAAAAAGGAAGTGATTTTTTCCAAGCCTCAATTCAGCATATAAAGGACAACTCAATTTAGAGAAGGTGATGACTATTTTCTTCTTAGATGTTAAGACATTTAAGAGTTTCTTTTTGAGGGATTCAAAGTTTTTTACATATTAAACGTAAACTGTCATTTACAAATGTCCTCTGGAAGTCCCAATATAAAAATTCCCCACGTGAACCCTGTTAAGGTTTAGTTTGAACAGCTACTTCACTATTTTATGTCATGGATTATATACCATGTTACAAAGCCCTGCTCTTCATGGAACAAACCTCCTGGAAGCCACGGTAGGAAACACCAGAGTGGACCAGCCTACCCCCAGCCTCAGTCCTTGACGGGCTGTTCTGAGCACCGGGCTGGGCCCTGTATCCCCCAGGTCAGGGGGCCCACTCCCAATCCTGGGGAGCCATGTGCTTTCATCACCATCCCTTTCAAGGCAGAGACTGTGCAGTGAAAATGTGGACAGTGCTGGACCCGGAGTGCCCTGGGTTCTCATCCTGGCCGTGCCACTGAAGAACTACATGGCCTGGGCCTGTCAGGTGACATCAGGGCCAAGGATACACAGAGCCCTGTTCTCACAGAGGCTACCAAGACTTACTGTCACACTGGCAGTCACACTGTGACCTTTGACACACTGTCACACTGTGACCTTTGACACCATGTCATCTAAGACCAGAACCTAAAGTGTAGGTGTACTCCAAATCTGTACATGAGAGACTCACAGCAAGCAAGAAATGGTCTGTGGAGAGCCTTGGAACTCCTGATTTATCATTCAGAAATATTTACCGAATGCTCCATATGGAACAGCCATCGATCTATAAATGGAGATAATCTCTGCTCTCATGGGGTTTACATTCTTATAGGGAGGTAAGGTGGAGAAGGCAATGGCACCTCACTAGATGGAGGAGCCTGGTGGGGTGCAGTCCATGGGGTCGCGAGTCATCGATTGAGCTCACTTTCACTTTTCACTTTCATGCATTGGAGAAGGAAATGGCAACCCACTCCAGTACTCTTGCCTGGAGAATCCCAGGGACGGGGGAGCCTGGTGGGCTGCCGTCTCTGGGGTCACACAGAGTCAAAGACGACCGAAGCGACTTCACAGCAGCAGCAGCAGGGGGACAAGCAGTTAAGAGATTCTCAATGATGACCAAGTATGAAAAGCAAAGAAAGACATACCCACCATGGCAGGAGGGAGGGAGGGAGATTCTGAATGTGTGTATGTGTGTGTTTGGATGAGGGTGAGGAGTTCATGGTGTGTTTGGGGAGCCCTTTTATGAAGGGGCCTGTTGAGCCACAGTCTGAAGCAGTCATAGAAGACAGCGGAGAACCTTCTAAGAAGAGAAACAAATGTATATTTAGGATGGCACAGGCAAGACTCATTATCAACCAATTCCTGCTCATCTCCGCAGGGTCATACTTGCCATACTGTGCAGCTCAAACTCAATGGTTCGGTCTTCCGTTCAGAACCACTTTCAGTCCCTTAGAAGAGCCCATCTTCTCTTCTCCTTGGCCTTTGTGTACGTGTCCTGGTATGACTGCTTTTACTCAGAGACATATAAGAAACTTCCGTGTGATACACAGTGAACATTCACCACACTTGTACGAGCTTCATGACTATTAAAATGGCACCGTGATATTCCACTGAACGCCAGGCCATCACTTACCATACTATTATTCACTTACATTTTAATACCTAAGATTGCATTTTTCCAGTGTGGAAGTATCCAAAACGGGGCACAGGTGTCAGGCTCCTGCAGGTGTTTACTCTTGGACCAGGGCAGCAGTCACTGTTACATGTACAGTCATAAGCTTCACGAACAGTAGCCAGATGCAATTACCTTCTGGTCTTTGAATTCTTCACAATAAACAGCCAGACTAAACTGTGTTTCAGTAATTATTCTGAGAGTTCCAGAATTACACTCACTTCTGCTTTATTGACTATACCAAAGCCTTTGTGTGGATCACAATAAACTGTGGAAAGTTCTTCAAGAGATGGGAATACCAGATCACCTATCTCTTGAGATATCTGTATGCAGGTCAGGAAGCAATAGTTAGAACTGGACATGAACCAACAGACTGGTTCCAAACAGGAAAAGGAGTACGTCAAGGCTGTATATTGTCACCCTGCATATTTAACTTATATGCAGACTACATCATGGGAAACTCCGGGCTGGCTGAAGCACAAGCTGGAATCAAGATTGCTGGGAGAAATATCAATAACCTCAGAAATGCAGATGACACCATCCTTATAGCAGAAAGTGAAGAACTGAAGAGCCTCTTGATGAAAGTGAAAGAGGAGAGTGAAAAAGCTGGCTTAAAACTCGACATTCAGAAAATTAAGATCATGGCATCTGGCCCCATCACTTCACGGCAAATAGATGGAGAAGCAATGGAAACAGTGAGAGACTATATTTTGGGACTCCAAAATCCCTGCAGATGCTGACTGCAGTCATGAAATTAAAAGATTCTTGCTCTTTGGAAGAAAAGCTGTGACAAACCTAGACAGCATATTCAAAAGCAGAGACATTACTTTGCCAACAAAGGTCCGTCTAATCAAGGCTATGGTTTTTCCAGTGGTCATGTATGGATGTGAGAGTTGGACTGTGAAGAAAACTAAGCACCCAAGAATTAATGCTTTTGAAGTGTGGTGTTGGAGAAGACTCTTGAGAGTCCCTTGGACTGCAAGGAGATCCAACCAGTCCATCCTAAAGGAGATCAATCCTGGGTGTTCATTGGAAGGACTGATGCTGAAGATGAAACTCTTAATACTTTGGTCACCTGATGCAAAGAACTGACTCATTTGAAAAGACACTGAGGCTGGGAAAGATTGAAGGCGGGAGGAGAAGGGGACGACAGAGGATGAAATAAATGGTTGGATGGCATCACCGACTCAGTGGACATGAGTTTGAGTAAATCCTGGGAGTTGGTTGATGGACAGGGAGGCCTGGCCTGCTGCAGTCCATGGGGTCACAAAGAGTCAGACACAACTGAGCGACTGAATTGAACTTGAACTGAATTATTCTGAGCCAGGAATAACTTGAGATAGGAGAAAGAGGAGAAGCTAATCAAGGTGAAGTTTGTAATAACAAATCTATCTATCTGATATAGAAGACATGATCAGTAACCTGTATTATAGCAGATAATACATGAACATGAACTATCTCGCCAGGGTATTATTTGCTATATTCAAATCAATAAGCTGTATTCACCAGCTTTCAGGTTTTGCGACAGACATAAATTTCACATGGAATATCTGGGAACAAAGCACCTCAGAGACTAACACAGCGGCTCTAGACTCACTGGACGTCTAAGGGTTGTTAAACCTGCAGTTAGAAACTATTTCAGTATTTATGCTATTTACATGCACAGACACAAAAATTCGCTATGTACGTCTGTTTTGAGGTCAGGGAGCTACGTCTTCATTCCGATGTCCGTCATACCAGGCAAACAATAGGTAGTCAATAAGTATTTATTTTACAAAGAAATAAAGGCCTTAAGACTGAGACGTAAAAACAACGAGCAAGAAGTTTATGAGGCTTTCCTGATATGGAAATAAGTCCAAAATTTACTGTTGAATTAAAAATGGTAGTTGCAGAAAAATAAGTAACCGTTAAATGGACCAACAAATCTCTGAAAGGATATAATACCAAATAGGGGCTCCTTTGATTTGGAGGGTATTTTTTTTTGTTGTTAGTATGGATCAATAAGGAAGTTTCTACTCTATTAATTCCGCATTATTTTATATATACATATATAAAGGGCTTCCCTGGTGGCTGAGTGGTAAAATATCTGACTGGCAATGCAGGAGATGTAGGTTTGATCCCTGGCTTGGGAAGACCTCCTGGTGAAGGGAATGACTACTCACTCCAGTATTCTTGCCTGGGAAATCCCATGGACAGAGGAGCCTGGCTTCAGTCCACAGGACTGCAAAAGAGTCAGACATGACTTAGTGACTAAACACCATCACACCTATATATATGCTCATAAACGTATATACAAATTTTAAAAATGTAGTCTATAATAATGTACTTAAAATATGTTTTTAATCATTTGAGGAATCTAAATGAAAAGATGGGTATTACTCAGTTTAATCACAAAATTGAAATAAAAACAAAAAATAAGAGTATAATATGAAATCCTTACATTTCCTCTCTCATACTACCATAAAGCTTCAATTGCATGTTTCAATAAATTACTATTTTAGATCCAAATAAGATACTGGCTGCTGAAAAGGAAACAGAAAGAGGTCTCTCTATTTCACTAGCTCTTAATTTTTTATTCATTGTTACGGTCTGCTTTCCATTTACTGGGTAATAATATCATTATTACAGACTAAATCCCCTCCTGGCTTTAAAAGGAAATCTTCCATTAGAAAGTAGTCAACTGTTGAAAGGAAGGTGATCAGGCCTAAAGGAAAATAGAAATTTAGGGAGACGTTCTATTTTCTCATGACTTGGGAGGAAAATATCTACTTCTAGCAGATTTCAATGCCTGCCCTCTGTACATAATGTTACTCAATTTTATTTAAGAATATTCTTTACAAATTACTCTCACTCTTCAGGAAACACATTTTTTTTTTTTTTTAAACCGAGCCAGATACTGGTGGGAAAATGAGGCCATGAAAAAAAGATAACCTTTTTACTAGACCTGATCAGGTATGCACATGCTTAGTCGTGTCTGACTCTTTGCAACCCCGTGAACTGCAGCCTGCCAGGCTCCTCAGTCCATGGAATTTTCCAGGCAAGAATGCTGGAGTGGGTTGCCATTTCCTTCTCCAAGGGATCTTCCTGACCCAAGGATCAAACCCACATCTCTTGAGTCTCCTGCATTAGCAGGTATATTTTTTTATCACCATGCCTCCTGGGAATCCCCTCTAAATAATACAGAGTGGAAAATAAACACAGTAGAAGCTCAAGATTCTAAAAGTCAGGAGCACATTTCATACTTCCTTTGATAACTAGCTTATGTTTCCAATGAAGGTATATTTTCTGAAGTCTTTTCGGAATCCAAATATTTTTACATACTTTTTTATATATTTTCTGTTTCTCATATACAAGGGAAACTGTTTACCAAGAAGAGACCAGTGATAATTTGTTAAATTTATGAAGTTTCACATTCTTCAACAAACTTACATATTTATTTGTCTACTCTTTTCAGTAAGTAATATCCTCATTTCTTGGATGGACATACAAGAGTGAAAGCAGTGATATATTTTGCTCAGGCTGGGTCAGAATTTAAAACCAATATATCTGATTTCTAAAATCTTTGCCTCTGATGCTTTTGACTTGCAATAATTTTGTAAAGCATAAATTCATGTCTGATTTGTCTTCATTTTATAGCTCAGACTTAAAAACCTGGTACACTTGCATAAAATAATGGAAAATGCAAGTTTATAAAAATTTATATAAATCAGTGAATCACAAATGATTCACTGATTATTTATCTTAGACAACGTTTTTCTTTGGCATATGATTTTAAAGATTTTGAAAATTAAATTCTGAATAAAATTTAACTATGACATATGGAACAAATTCACAAAAAGGAATCAGAACCCATTTATTAAATGGTGTACACTAATATTTAACAGTCAAAATTCTGTTAATGGCCAAAGGTTATCTCAAGGCTCCCAGAGTCTTCATTTTTTTGTTTGGTACAAGGGTGTGTATGTGTGTTGTGGGGTGGAGGGAAACGTATGTGCACAAAAAAGCAAACAGAAAAGATTTCATATTTCTTGCCACAGCCTAAATATGATGCTATCGTAATGTTCTCGTTAATTTCAAGGAATCATTTTCTAACACTTATGATCTAGCAGCTCATCTAGAAATTCAAATTCAAACTAATATACACGGATCTTGATGAATTTTTGGAAGGAAAATGATAAAATGATTTTAAAACATAACACCAAAGCATAAAAAAATAATTAAAAAGGAGGAAATATACTTAGGGGCATATTTTCGGTAATGATGGAAGTCTGGGTAATGTTTTTCATTTACACTCACAATTTATTTGTAATATTTGCTTCTCAGAATGTTACCTGAAGGAAAAAATGATAATCAAATTTAGCTGCCTTAAAATAACAAGAAATAAAAGTGTGTATTTAGCAGAAACTCTAAGCTTATAAAACTAAAACGCATGTGAGGAACTAAATGGTTCCAACTTTATATACTGGATTTTTAGCAAATTATTTCAGTGTACAAAGTCAGTGGACTGTTACATTCCAAATATTTTATATTCTTGAAGATTAATTTCTAATAAGATAGTAATGTTTTAGAAGCTGTCTTCTGCTCATATAACATCCAAACCCAGACCAGACTTATTTTTCTTAAAGAAAACTCAGTACATGGAAATAACAAGTCATATTTATGACAATCTGATATGCAATATGCCTCTGACAGAGAGATGCACAATTCTCACCAACAGCCTATGGGAAGGGCATCATTTACAGCTACCACCTTTCTATATCCAACTCCCGAGCGAAAATACCTTGCAAATCTTTCACCAACTGCACACATGTGCACACACAAATCTGTCTCATATTTTCCAACTGGGAGTAGCCAAGAGAGCGGGATCAGATAGATCTGTCAACCCCCAGAATCATCAACTCTTCTAATAGACATTCGTCACAGAGGCACAAAAACTTCACTCACTTCTCACTGGTGAGGGACTTAGTTTTTATTGCAGTATCAAGACTTAAAGTATTATATTAGTTTCAGATGTACAACAGAGTGATTTGATATTTTTACACATTACACAATGATCACAGTGTCTGCTTATCACCTGTCACCCTACAAAGTTATCACGGTATTACTGACGTTACCCTCTATGCTGTACATTACATCCTAGTAACTAATTTTATTGCTGAAGTCTGTACCTCTTTATCCCCCTTCATCATTTCTCCTATACTACCACCCCCTTCTCCTCTGATAACCACTAGCTTGTTACTTTGTATTGACAATTCTGTTTCTCTTCTTTGTTTGTTCATATCTATTTGCTTTTTAGGCTTTTACTAATGATTTTAGTAAAATCATTCATTATTTTTCTGACTTATTTCCCTTATCTTAATACTTTCTTGCTCCATCTATGTTGTTGCAAATGGCAAGATTTCACTCTTTTTTATGGCCACATAATATTCCATTGTACATATATATCACACCATCTTCAAAAGGATTTCACTTTGGGGAGTTACCAAGTTTTAATAAAATTCCCACTGCAACAAAATATTAACTAGCCCTTGAATGAATCATAACTAGATTTTATGAGGAGTCTGCCTATTTCCAGCAAGGTTTGTATGCTCTGAATTAATAACAATTTGAGAGCCCTTTGATATTACAAACCATTTCACAAACGCAAGGTCGCTAATGGTAAGTTAGAGAAAGTTTTTAAAGGGAAGTTCCTGCTTCATACAAGCGCAGGCAGCAAGGCCCCTGTGTGAATAAGCACCCACACAGCAGCTGCCTGCCAGGGGCTGAGTGCCCCATCACTGCCAGCAGTTCTTGCTACTATTCTCCACCTCCGAGATTTGCAGCCTTCAAAGGCGAAACACAGTAGGAAGAGTCACAGCACTGTCCTCACGTGGGTATGCATTCTATACAGGAAGACAGCTAAATGATACAAAATGACAAAGCAGTTGTTATTAGTACAGCACTAATAATCACAGTACTGACAATGCATTAATGTATCCTTGATAGAAAAGTATGAAGAACAGTAAGAATACATAGAAGGGGAATTTAAGATCACAGAATTTGGAATGCTTGTGCCAAGTGGAATGCAGGATCTTAGTTTCCTGAGCAGGGACTGAACCCATACCCTCTGCAGTGGAAGCGTAGAGTTCTCACTACTGTACCGCCAGGGAAGTACCCTGGAATGCCTTCTTGATGGAGAAATGGTATGCTGAGCCCTGAAGTCCTATGAGGTAAGGGGCAAGGCAGCTGTGCGGTTGAGAGGCATGCAGAGAAAACTGCCCACTGTTGGAAAACTGGGAAGAAATTCAGCCCAGAGACACTTGTGCTGTGAGAGAGAAAGTAAGACAGGAGAAAAGAGAGCTCGACTGGATCTTAAAGGCAATGATAGAAAGTCTGGACTTTTTATCTTAATGGCAATATGATGCCACCAAAAAGGTTGAAAGAGAGATCCTGACCAACAGGATCCTTTCAAATAATAAATTCTAAGAACATTAAAATAAGACAATTCACTATCAGACAAAATAATTGTTAAGGAAAAACTGTTTTTCAATTTCTTGACCATCAGGATACGTAATCTGGAAAACATGAAACAGATACATATCTCAGTGTTGAAATCAGACAGTTGGCAGTTTCAGAGAGATGTGAATTTAAGTTGCATGATTATTGGGCTTACATGTTTTCGTCCAAGAAAATGTGATACCAAGTAGTTAAAAATGTGTGTCTTGATATCGGGAACTGTTTGCAGAGTGAACACTGACCTCAGTGCCAAGCATTGTGCTAAGGACCAAGTGTGTATTATTCATTTATTCCTCATAATCCCAATGAATTAAGCAGATTCTCACAACTGAAGAAACTGACTCTTACAGAAACTAATGACTTTCCTAAGGTCACAGCACTACCAACCAGCCAAAGTGCAGGCGTGCTCAGTTGTGACCTCATGGACTATATGGCCCACCAGGCTCCTCTGACAATGGGATTTTCCAGGCAAGAACACTGGAGTGGGTTGCCATTTCCTCCTCCAGTGATCTTCCCAACCCAGGGATTAAATCCATGACTCCTGCACTGGCAGGTAGAGCCTTTACCACACAGCCACCCGGGGAAGCCAAACAGCCATCCAGAACCAGAATGCAAATACAAGCCAGTGCAATTTCAATTCCCAATTCCGCACAGCAACCAAAGTCAAAGATGTCTGCTAGGAAGATGATATCTATAATCAGAAGAGAAGTACAGCTCATTAGCAACAACAACAAAAACGCTGTAACATGCAGAGTTCACTCGATTATATTTTATTTAACCAAACAAAGTCTTCATATCAAAGTATATGGCCATGAACTGTATAGAGGGGTCATTAAAAGCTCTCTTTTCATATAGTTTCCCATATTAAAATGATTTTATCGTGCCTCCCAAACATATAATTAGTTTTGATTGAATGGTTTACTTTTGTGGAACTGTATTGATCCATTCATTAAACAGCTTATTCTGCAAAGAAAACAGTGTTAAAGTCTGCATAAATTACCACTGATAGACAGGATTTCACTAGACTGGCAAGCACGCCAAATATCTTTTTTCATAGTTCTAGAATATGATTTGCAAGCATATGCACATAATGAATCTAAATGAATTGTAAATCACTCAAATCTAACAGAAGTCCCACTTCATTAGAAATACATCCTTCTAAAGACATTAGTTCACCATCACATTTTTACATTAGTTAGCAGCTCTTTCAACTATTTTAGTATTAAAAAAATGCCACACTCCTTTCAACAAAAGAGCAGTATCCTTTGCCCCATTACTGTTTATGACTAGAAGAATGTCCAATCTAGGATATTAACACGAATAGCAGGTTGCTCATGTGTTCAGTTGCTTCAGTCATGTCTGACTCTTTGCAACCCTATGGACTGTGTGCAGCCTGCCAGGCTCCTATGTTCATGGGATTCTCCAGGCAAGCTTACTGGAGTGGGATGATTCTTCCAGGGGATCTTCCAAACCAGAGATGGAACCCCCGTCTCCTGCATTGCAGGCGGATTCTTTACCGACTGATACCTGGCTGCTGCTGCTACTGCTAAGTCGCTTCAGTCGTGTCCGATTCTGTGCGACCCCAGAGACGGCAGCCCCGTCCCTGGGATTCTCCAGGCAAGAACACTGGAGGGGGTTGCCATTTCCTTCTCCAGTGCATGAAAGTGAAAAGTGAAAGTGAAGTCGCTCAGTTGTGTCCGACTCTTTGCAACCCCACGGACTGCAGCCTACCNCCAGTAGGTCAAACAAATACATTAAGGTCTTTGGGAAGATAATTTGTCATACATACTGATGTTAAACATGAAGGATTCTGAAAATAAATTTATGTATAAATTACATTTCTTGTAATTTATCTCACTAAAAAAATCTAGTTTTTACTACAAAGAAACACTAGTTAACAGTAACAGCTTAATAACCACAAATATAAATCTAGACAAGTCAGTATTTCCATGGTCATTAGAGCCTCCATGAATATAACATCTAGTCAGCAGAATAACTGCTGAACAAACCATTCCATTATTAATCTCAGGGGTGTTTCAAACAATAAGAATTTCATACTTATACATAAAAGTCAACCTTTAAAATATTTATCAACCAATCAGTCTACCCCTCCCAAATCTATGAGGCTTACAAAGTTCCACAGATCACATAATCCCAATTAATAAATATAACTTTTCCTGTTCATTCACATTTAACTTTTCTTCATATTGTTAAGCTAAAGGATCATTATGTGAGAACAGCACAACTTTACAAAACTGGAAAGGACAAGAAAAATCAAAAGACTATCCAGCTTATCTAAGTCCCCAAAAGAACCATTCTTACACAGTCAAAAAAACATGAAGGGGGCTGAATTTCAGGCCTGATAAAACTGGGACCCTATGGTGGAACAAGAGGGAAGATCATTAAGGTAGAGGAGAAATAAATGTGAGGATAATGGATTTTTTTTAATGCAACATTTTTATTCTGCCCTAATAGCTCCTAAGTTCCTTTATTAGCTTAGGAAATAAACTGTGTTATGGAAAACCTACTTTATTCATCATGCTCGCTTATTCAGATAATTATAAATATAACAATTTCATTTACTCTCAAGTAGTTTTAATGGATGTTACAACAAATGGTCCTACACCCTTAGAGAATCTGGAAGCAGGTAAAACCTGCAAGAAACAGCAACATTCTGATGGGCGTGTGCAGGGCCTGTCCACCTCTCTCCCTCCAGTCTTCCTCCCACACCCACTGGGTCTTCTAAGGCTGGTCTGGAGAGCAAGGCACTCATAACCATCAAGCGCAGGGCATGAAGAAACAAAATGCCCATCAGTTGGGAACTGTTTACTTCTCTGTGAAAGTGGTAGTGCCATCTGGAGGCAGAGAGGATCTTGCTCTAATATGTGAGAGATATATTATACTCTCAAGATCATTCCCGGTGCTCTCTTAATTATCTTTTTGTTGTAGAAACAATACATTCTTATCGCAAAAAATTGGGCAAATACCAATTAGTGAAACAGAAATTCTATTATTCAGTGATAAACACTTCTGATTTTGAGACTTTTCTTTCCACTGAGGATGAAATATATACATTTATGCCCGCTGGGAATGAAAATGTGAACGTACACAAATATGCACAAATTCTGTGAATACAGTTACGTATATATTAAATGAAAAAATTAGATGTTAATGATTTTCCAAGTTATTAAATTTGCTCCATAGAAATGACTGTATATATTACATGATAATAATGAAAATAAATTTACCATCATTTTGCTAATCCCCAATTAACTGGGGGGGGGGAAGCTATTAAAACTTGTATAAATTATACTAAAATGAGCACCATTATAAACTAATCTTTGTCCATATGTATAATTTCCTGATGATACAGTCCTAGAAATTGGACTTTCTTAGGTATATAAAAGCAATGATGATAACAACCCTAAAGCAAACATACTTATATAGGGCTTGTTCAGTTGCTGAGTTGTGTTTGACTCTTTGTGACCCCGTGCAGCATGCCAGGCTTCTCTAACCTCCACTATCTCCCAGAGTTTGCTCAAATTCATGTCCCCTGAGTCAGTGATCCTATTTAGCCATCCTCTGCCATTCCCGTCTCCTTTGGCCTTCGATCTTTCCCAGCCTCAGGGTCTTTTCCAATGAGTCGGCTCTCTGCATCAAGTGACCAAAGTATTGCAGCTTCAGCATCAGTCCTTCCAATGAATATTCAGGGTTGATTTCCTTTAGGACTGACTGGTTTGATCTCCTTGCAGTCCAAGGGACTCTCTAGAGTCTCTTCTAGCACCCCAGTTTGAAAGCATAAAAATAGGGCTTTCTATAGGCCAAGTACTTTTCTAAGCCCTTTACATATACNAATGAATATTCAGGGTTGATTTCCTTTAGGACTGACTGGTTTGATCTCCTTGCAGTCCAAGGGACTCTCTAGAGTCTCTTCTAGCACCCCAGTTTGAAAGCATAAAAATAGGGCTTTCTATAGGCCAAGTACTTTTCTAAGCCCTTTACATATACCAACTCAGTGATCCCTTGTAACAATTCCATTTAATAAATTCTATAATTATCTCCATTTTACAGGTGGGAAAACCAAGTTTAAGTAACTTGATCAAGGTTAAGTAACCAAGACCACGGAACTAGTAAGTGGTAAAGCTGAGATTCATACAAGGTCTTCTGGCTGAAGAGTTGATGCTGTGGAATTGTATCAAACTGCTTCCCATGGTGCGTGCATGAGTATGTGCGTGCTAAATCGCTTCCGTCGTGTCTGACTCTGCAACCCTATGGACTGTAGCCCACCAGGTACCTGCTGCCAAATTACTTGTCTCTTTATACTAACTCCCTGTTGACATCCTTCGCAGAGGTATCAAGTTATCCTACCATCATTTGCTCTCTCTGAAAATCTGACAGATGAAAAATAACTGTTCCTTTCTTTCCCTCTCTCTACTTACTAGCACAACTAGACAGTTTAGAAGCTCACACACTCCCTTTGTATCTGCATATTTGCGTTTCTATGAGCTGTCTATTCATGTACTTTGTCTGTTTCTTCCAATCCCTACTGGAAGTATCCATGGTCTTTTAATTGGCTTGTATTAGTTCTTTTCAAGATTCTTTTTATATGTGGGTCATTTTGTAAGTCTTTATTGACTTGTTTACAATATTGCTTTCTTTTTTTTTTTTTTTTTGGCCACAAGGCATGTGGGATTTTAGCTCCCCAACCGGGGTCAAGTCCCACCCTCTGTACTGAGACAGGAAGTTTTAATCACTGGATCACCAAGGAAGTCCCTGTATTAGCTCCTAATATAGAGATAATTAACCTAATCACCATTTCTCATTTTTATCTTAATTTTATTTGGTACGTAGGCAATTTGAACTTTTATATAATCAAAATGCTCAGTTTATATGTGTATGCTTTCTTCTATTCCTCTAGTACTTTTTTAAAAATTACATTTATTGTCAACACGTTAACCTTGGAAATTCCTCTAAGTCCACAACTGAGAGCTGCTTAGAATAGCAATGATTAAGGCTACATAGATATATAAACTGATTTGTCTAAAGCTGTATTTATAAGTGACAATTATAAGGCACTGTTAAAGTCAAAAATATCAATTTTTGGTGGGTGGTGGGGGCTGCAATGGGTGAAGGGGGTCAAAAGCTATGTATTTTCAGCTACAAAAGTTTTATATAGAAACATACTTACACATCTGAAAATTATAATGCTATGCCAATTACACTGCAATAAAAATATGTATAAAAACATTATTTGTTCAATATGTTTTGTGAAATATAGTCTCAGTCAATAAATAAGACCTGCATACAAACAGTGGAAACCAAAGCACATGATAATAAAACCATACCACCACCCCCCTTAAAAACAGTAATCTATTAGATTAACAGAGATTATTGTACCAATATTACTGCATTTTTCAATATAAGAAATGATTCATAAATTATAGTCTATCTTTTTGAGACCTGAAACTTAAAGTCAAACTAAAATAAAACTAAATACACAACTCCTCCCTCCAGGATTCAGATATGTGTTCAAATATCTTTTCTCGAGTGAGGCTCTCTTTCAGAGAACCTGGAAATTATCTAGTGTGTGCTGCTGGCATTAAATCTTCTGCAGAGTGGAATTGAGAGAGACTTGATACTATGGATGGTTTTACATAATATGTTTTTATCCTCATGTAGTTTTTAGACTAGACAGCAACATATGCTGACTTATCACAGCAGAATTATTCAATCTGAGGAAAAGTTATAATCTAAGACTTCTATTCTGGTTCCAGCCGCATCAAAATCATCTCAAACATGAAAATGATCCTTACCTTTAAATACTGGCAGAGGAAAAGCTGTCACGGATCTTCTCCTAGCAGTAATTCTAGCCCAATGTTTAACAGTAACATCAAGTCAGCAGATTTTCATAGTTGATCTCAATCCCTAACAGGATTCCTTCTTGTTTTATTCTGTTGTCCGAAGAAGACAGCAACTATATACCTAACATCAATTTAATGGTTCTCTGATTTGAATAGCATAATTCTAATGAGTGATTTTAACTGCGTGTGTGTGGCGGCAGTGGGGCAGCGGGGGGCAGATTGCAGCAGTTTCTACTGATGTCTCAGACTCTCCTTTATACCAGAGTACCATACAATAGGGCATGATCAGCTATGAGCAGTGTGCCAAGTAAGTTGTTAATAATAATGAAACTGATGTTTATGAACTATTTACTTTTAAAACAGAAACACACAACAGGTCCACAGTTCTTCTTACAATATAGCTATGCACTCTTTTGCAACCTAACGCTTTCACAGGTGGGAAGAGATGGAAGTTAAAACCATCCCAGTATGTCACCACGCAGCCTGTCTGATCTACGTTACAGCCCACAGCAAGCAACTGTTCGTGAATAATATCTTTATGCCGAGTATTGATTTTTATGAATACCACAAAACAAAAAGCTCATGGTGCTATTTGCTTTGCTTCCCACACACACATACCCACACAATGCTTTTAAATCAAATCTGCCAGGGAGTATGTGATATGCGTGAATATTAATCTTAATTTGTATTGCTCTAAAAAAGCATTGAAAATCACTAGTCTAAACTATCTTCATAATAATCTCTATTTTTGGAATTCAGAGAAGAATAGAGTTCTCAATTAAGGATCTCATGAGGGCACAAAGAAGTGGAAGAACTTCCTCCCTCTAAAATAATGTTTTGTGATTGAATTTATTACGTCTACATTGCTAATTCTTTTCATGATGGAATCTCTTAGGCCATAGTTTCACATGAGCAATTATTTACACATGGGGTTCCTACTTGTTCCTATTCCTCAATTTCCATTATAAGTGAAACTATTTATAATAACAATAATGGTAAGAACTAGGATTTCCATTGAGTACTTGCTATATGCCAGCACTTTATATGGACTTGTTCAGATATATTTCCCATAGCCACAGTCCTTAATAGTAAGGACTATTATTGTCATCCTTTTAAAGATGTAGAAACTCACTGTTAGAGAGGGTAGGTAAGTTGCCCACGGTCACACACCAAGCAAGTAGAAGTGTGACCTCAAAGCTGGTCTTTCTATCCACCAGCATCCTCCTATATACTCAACTCCCTCATTTCCTCTCATTTAACAAGACTGCTCTGGCTTCTGATCATTTTTCCTAAATGATACTATCTTTACCTGTCAATATCTGCAAGCTTATCGATCCTCATTTTTTTCAACCTGTCAGAAGTCAAATCATCAGGTCAACTGATACCTCTGGCCCGTTTATACCAGACACTTAGGATTCCCTATTTCGTGGGATTCTTTGGCCCCTCAGCCATCTTGCATAAATATTTAGCGCCTAAGTTACAACCTGGCACTAATGTTGAACACACAATTCCAACTGCATTTTCAACTATACAGGTCCGATCGGTAATTGATCACTACAGTCCTCATTCTGTAGTTATGGAATTATATTTTAACAATGACCAAGAGGAGTGGTTCCTAACCTGCAGTCCACAGGTTCATGAGATGATCCATCAATCTTCTGAAGCCATATGCAAAGTTACATGTATAAGTACACACATACTATACCGGTGAACAGGTATACATCCATTTTATCAGTAATCCTCCCACACTAAAAAAGGTGTGTGTGTATATATATATATGTATATAAAATTTATACCAAGAATGGCAGATGCTCTCAATGAACAAGGCAAATAAAACACAACATAAGGCACTTTTTAGGTGCTCCTACGTGGGTGTTGATAAATAGTTATGAATGGTCTAGGACTGTATTTATTAATGGGGTCCACTTAATAAGTTTTTTGGAGTTATATTACTGCCAATTTTCCCTCTGTATCAGAGGGTAGGATTGAATCTGCAGTATACTGTTTTTGGAACACATTCTTGTTACTGCTACATTTTCTCATTATCAAAGCATAATAAAAAGGATTCCATGAAAGAAACCATCAGATTTTCTCTCCCTCTAAAAAATAATGCATTGGCCCTTTCCAGTCATTATTTTTCTATTCTCCACAAGTTCTCAACATTACTAAATAGTTCACTTCAGCACTAGTGACGCTTCATCAATGATAAAGCTTAAAGAATCAACCATTGTGCTTAACATTTCTGTTCCAATAAGAGATGATGAGTAACTGACTCCATCGTCAGTTTCTGAAAGCACGGATCTAGAGCACACTCTCTGTTAGCCCAGAACACTCTGGAGACCCATTCTACTGTGTTCTCAGACCACAGTGCTGCATGAGGCCAAGCATTTCACTCCACTGCCCGCACACATGTACTCACGCACCACCTCTACTCAAGGCTGGACATGAAACCCCAGCCAGGCCAACGAGAATCTATCAAGAAAGGGGCTGTTCCTTTTACCACTAACGAAAATGCAACAACTCCCCAAAACAAAGTTGAATGAAAAGAGAAAAACTCCAATAGATGGAGAAACAAAGGAATTTTCATGACATCACCATCTGAAACCTGGGATCCAGCCAAGCCTGAGGTTTACCCCTTGAACTTCTCCCATTTTGTAAGCCAAGAGATGCCGTTTTGTTTAAATTAGTATGAGATGGTTTCCTGTGCTGTTTACAAACCAAGAGTTCTGACTAATCACATTCAATTCGCTTGTGGCCATCATGTAATTTTATTAATGAAATGAATATTTTCAAAGTGCTCCTTCCCCACGTTCTCAAAACATTACTTGGTACGTCCCGAAAAGGATTCGCCACAATCTATTCGGCGATAGGATCTTGGCTGGGTCCAGATGGGGTGTTCCAAAGGCTGAGGAAGTTCCCATTCTTGCTCTGATCATACATACACCCAGGACTCTGCCCTCACAGAATCACATGCTTAATAAAGGCTTGCTGAGTGGAAATCGGTCCTGAACACAGCACACACATGGCACTCCACATATAAGTGTAGAAAAGTCACAGCTTTGTGTGACAGAGTCCCTGCCTCCTCTCCTGAAGGAGCTCCCACACTGGACCTTGAGAGCACCCTCAATTCTTTCACTGTGTGCTAAATTGCATCAAAGCAAAGCACCCCCATTTCTGTTAGGACTAGGTGCTATTTTTGCTGTGATAAAATACATACATTTACTAGTTTGGTCATTTTTTTTTAATATAAATTTATTTATTTTTATTGGAGGTTAATTACTTTACAATATTGTAGTGGTTTTGCCATACATCTACATGAATCCACCACAGGTATACACGTGTTCCCCATCCTGAACCCCCCTCCCTCCTCCCTCCCCATACCATCCCTCTGGGTCATCCCAGTGCACCAGCCTCAAGCATCCAGTATCTTGCATCGAACCTGGACTGGTGATTTGTTTCTTATATTATACTCTGTTTCAATGCCATTCTCCCAAATCATCCCACCCTCGCCCTCTCCCACAGAGTCCAAAAGAATGTTCTATACATCTGTGTCTCTTTTGCTGTCTCACATACAGGGTTATCGTTACCATCTTTCTAAATTCCATATATATGCGTTAGTATACTGTATACTATATTTGGAGAAGGCAACGGCACCCCACTCCAGTACTCTTGCCTGGAAAATCGCATGGATGGAGGAGCCTGATAGGCTGCAGTCCATGGGGTTGCAAAGAGTCGGACACAACTGAGCGACTTCACTTTGACTTTTCACTTTCATGCACTGGAGAAGGAAATGGCAACCCACTCCAGTGTTCTTGCCTAGAGTATCCCAGGGATGAGGGAGCCTGGTGGGCTGCCGTCTATGGAGTTGCACAGAGTCAGATACAACTAAAGCAACTTAGCAGCAGCAGCAGCAGCAGTATACTATATTGGTATTTTTCTTTCTGGCTCACTTCACTCTGTATAATCGGCTCCAGTTTCATCCACCTCATTAGAACTGATTCAAATGTATTCTTTTTAATGGCTAAGTAATACTCCATTGTGTATATGTACCACAGCTTTCTTATCCATTCATCTGCTGATGGACATCTAGGTTGCTTCCATGTCCTGGCTATTATAAACAGTGCTGCGATGAACATTGGGGTACAGGTGTCTCTTTCAATTCTGGTTTCCTCAGTGTGTATGCCCAGCAGTGGGATTGCTGGGTCATAAGGCAGTTCTATTTGCAATTTTTTAAGGAATCTCCACACTGTTCTCCATAGTGGCTGTACTAGTTTGCATTCCCACCAACAGTGTAAGAGGGTTCCCTTTTCTCCACACCCTCTCCAGCATTTATTGCTTGTAGACTTTTGGATCGCAGCCATTCTGACTGGTGTGAAATGGTACCTCATTGTGGTTTTGATTTGCATTTCTCTGATAATGAGTGATGTTGAGCATCTTTTCATGTGTTTGTTAGCCATCTGTATGTCTTCTTTGGAGAAACGTCTATTTAGTCCTTTGGCCCATTTTTTGATTGGGTCGTTTATTTTTCTGGAATTGAGCTGCAGGAGTTGCTTGTATATTTTTGAGATTTGTTGTTTGTCAGTTGCTTCATTCACTATTATTTTCTCCCATTCTGAAGGCTGTCTCTTCACCTTGCTTATAGTTTCCTTTGTTGTGCAGAAGCTTTTTAAGTATGTTAAGTACATTCATGTAACAATCATTACCACCATCCATCACCAGAACTTTTGTCAAGTAAGTACTTTTAAAAAAAAAAAAAAACATCTATACTTTTTTTCAGATTCTTTCCATTACCGGTTACTGCAAGATATTGAATATATAGTAGGTTTCTCTATATAGCAGTTCGTGCTATTTATCTATTTCATACATAGTAGTGAGTATCTGTTGGGGCTTCCCTGGTGGCTAAGCAGTAAAGAATCTGCCTGCAATGCAGGAGACCCGGGTTTGATCCCTGGGTCAGGAAGAGCCCCTGGAGATGGGCATGGCAACCCACTCCAGCATTCTTCTCCAGATGTCTGGAGAATCCCATGGACAGAGGAGTCTGGTGAGCTACAGTCCATAGGGTTGCCAAGAGTCTGACCTGACTGAAGGGTCTTCACACACCATGCACGCACGTGTATCTGTTAATCCCAAACTCCCATTTGAGCCCTCTCTGCCCCCTACCTTTCTCTTCACTAACTGCAGGTTTGTTTTCTATGCCTGAGTCTATTTGTGTTTTGTAAATAGGTTCATTTGTATCTGTTTAGATTCCATATATAAGTGATACATGATATTCATCTTTCTCTGCTTTATTTCACTTAGTATGTCAATCTCTAGGTCCATCCCTGTTGCTCCAATGGCATTATTTCACTTTTTATGGCTGAGTAATATTCCACTGTATATATGTACCACGTCTCCTTTATCCATTCATCTGTCAATGGACATCTAGGTTTTGCCATGTCTTGTCTGGGGCTTCCCTGGTGCTACTAGTGGTAAAGAACCTGCCTGCCAATGCAGGAGATGTAAGAGATGCCGATTCTATGTCTGGGTGGGGAAGATGCCCTGGAGGAGGGCACGACAACGCACTCCATCATTCTTATCTGGAAAATCCCATGGACAGAGGAGCCTGGTTGGCTACAGTCTACAGGGTCGCAATGAGTCACACATGACTGAAGTGACTTAGCACGTACACACACACGCACATGTTTTGGCTACTGTAAAGGGTGCTGTTATGAACACTGGGGTCCATGTATCTTTTTCAACTAGAGTTTTCTTTGTATACATGCTCAGGAGTGGGATCGCTAGACCTTACGGTAGCTCTATTTTTAGTTTAAGGAAACTCCATACTGTTCTCTATAGCGGCTGCACTAGCCACTAACCTATGTACCCACCAACAGTGGAGGAGGGTTCCTCTTTCTCCATAACCTCTCCAGGCTTTATTATTTATAGACTTCCAAGTAAGTGCTTTCAGTGTGCGTTATTGTTAGAGACTCCTTGGGGTTCAGTAAACAGACTGGTATTTCCTTTAGTTACTTAAGGCAGCACTGCATGCCTCTTTAAAAAAATCTCCGTGTTTTTTGACTTGCACAGTCTCTCTCGGACTAAGGACCAGGGAAGGGTGCCCCCTTTTAAAGCCAAGCCGCTGAAATATCAACACTGTCTAAGAACAGTATGACAAGGACACTCTAGTCATTCTCCATTGATTAAGAGCCTTAAATAACCCGGGGTTAGCATGCCCTGCATCAGTTCCATGGCTGGAGGAGACCTACTATGTACGGACTCTGACACTGTCTTGGAAATGTAGCCATTTTCCCCATTAAATAAAACGTTGATTTCTCACCGTTTGTTTTATGTCTACTTTCCTTAAAACCCTCATGATACTAAATTTGATTATTTCTGCTAGAGTAGAATTGGCAAGAATCAGATTTCTTGAAAAAGCATATTTCATCAGTGGTTATGAAATTTTAGAGGCTAGATCGCATTCGACACTTAGCTTTCTATTCTTTACTTCTTCCATCCTCGGGTACTGGCGACAAATTCCTCCTTCAAAAAAATAAATGCACAGTGCAGGCAATTATACCCTCTTATAAAAATCTTTGGCTTTTAAATGAACATTAGCTCTAAAATTGGGGATCCCCGCCGATGAACTTTCAAGAACCACCCATGGAGCTAAACGCTTCCCAAGTCATGTAAATGCAAGAGCTATATCAGCTCCAGATTTCCACCACGAAAAGGTTGCTGTGTTTGTAACTCCTCTTTCCCCCACTTCAGGCCTCTGTCAATTTCTTCAGTTCCTTAAAAAACAGTACTTAGAAGGGAGGAAAAAAGTGCTGTTTTCACCTGAATCATAGCAACCAAGTCCAAAATACAGGGTATATGTCAACAAAATTATCATATTTCTGCCACATACAGAAACTCAAATGCTTCCAGAGGTCTCAAAGGAACACTTCACATGAACACTTGTACCTTGCCTGAGTCTGAAAATGACAGAGAGATGGAGGGAGAAAAAAAAAACACGTTGTTTTGTACAACCACAAAGTCTTCAGTCTACCTTAAAGTTCCCAAGGACAAAAGCCTCTCTGAACACAATTTCCATTTCAAAAAAATACAGTGAGACTACAAACCAGAGTAAATAAAAGAATATCTGCTCCCATCTCATCCCTACACTCCCAAACTTTGCACTTGGAATCTCATCTCAAACTTATCAGAAAAGTATTTTTTAAGTAAATACAAACTGTACCATGTGATTGAGGAAAATCAGCACATTTCCACTTTTGGAAAGAGCCCTGTGAATTCAAACACCAGTTACTTGAGGACAAAATAAATGGACTTTCCAACAAGCTGAGATTCTTCTGTTCCTTTATATCCTTGTATGCACATCAGAATTCCATATGTCACTATTTCTAATTCATTTACATAATCTGTCACCAGTATGCTTTCCAACTTTGTCAAGCCAGGAGTTGCCTCTTCCTGTCTCCATTCTCCGGGGGTATTTTTCCATAGTCTAATAGAAAAGTATTCTATTTTGGTATGGAAATGATCGGTTTTACCTTCATCCAAATAAGCAAGAGCACGGCAGCCCACGCCAGTATTCTTGCCCGAAGAATCCCCACGGACAGAGGAGCGGGGCGGGCTACAGTCCACGGGCTGCAAAGAGTCGGACGCGACCAGGTGACTGGGCACAAACAAAGCACGAGTAAGCAAACTATCTTGTGCTCCTTTGCCCTTAACAGCAACGATTATGCAGAAATCCTCTCCTCCTCACTATAAACTCTGCTTCTTTCTTCCCTAGGATCTTTGGCAACCCACTCTTTGTCAGGCTGTTAACACACATGGCTTGAGAGGAGTAGGTGGAAGAAACAAGGCTTTGGGGAAGATAATCTGATGTTCAATGACTTCTTTACATAAACTGACTAATATTTATCCCATGTTCACCATTCCAACTGCTCAGTCTAAATTACCAATATGACAGCCTCTCCTTTGCTTTTCTTGTCTGTCTGATGTGGACCATTTTTTAAAGTCTTTATTGAGTCTAACACTGCTTCTGTTCTACATTTTTTTGGTTTTTTTGACCATAAGGTATGTAGGATCTTAGTTCCCTGACCTGGGATCGAACTCGCACTCCCTGCTTTGGAAGGTGAAATCTTAACCATTAGGAAAGGGACCACTAGCAAAGTCCCTCCCTTGGTTTTTAAAATTTGTTTCTGTCACTATTTTCTACCCCCTTTTCCAAATGGACCTTTCTACCCTTTTATGTTATTTCTAGATTTGACCAAAAAAAAAAAATGTTTACTGGTACTATATTAAACTAGTAAGCACTTCTTTTTCACCCTCACGGATTTCTGTAGTCAGTTTCCCCCAACTGCCAATAAACCCCTCCAAGCAGGCTTTGTCTGCTCTGTGCCCATACATGTGACCTGTGCTGTTACTTCTTCCTACGACATCTCTCTGCGGTGCTGAAGCCACTCCAGCCCTGTCTGCCTCTCTGTGTCCCATGGACTATAGCCCGTCAGGCTCCTCTGTCCATGGGGATTCTCCAGGCAAGAAGACTGGAGTGGGCTGCAGTGCCCTCCTCCAGGGCATCTTCCCAACCCAGGGATCAAACTCGGGCCTCCTGCATTGCAGGTGGATTCTTTACCATCTGAGCCACCAGGGAAGCCCATGCCAGCTCTCTACTCCTAACCAAAGACCACCAATCATCAAACTTCAACTGAACTCTCACCTCCTACAGGAGGCTCTCCTTAACAAGTATAGCCCACATAAGACACTTCCTTTCCCAATTTTTGGTGACTTTTTTTTAAAATTTTTATTTTGCATTAGGGTAGAGCTGATTAACCACGTTTGTTAGTTTCAGGTCTACAGCAAAGAGATTCAGTTACCCATATGCATGTATCTATTTTTTTTCAAATTCTTTTCCCAATTACATTATTACAGAGTACTGAGTAGAGTTCTCTGTGTTATACACAAAGTCCTTGTGGGTCATTTTAAATATAGTAGTGTATATATGTCAATTGGGAGTTTGGGATCAATAAAACTTCTTATCTATATCACATAACCAAACACATAGGGAAGCGCCGGAAGAAGGGCTGCATAAACTCACGTGAGTCCTCTCCCCCAACGAGATGGGATTACAGGGGGGATACCTGGTTTGCTTCACATTCTTTTGGTTTGCTCACCCATGTTAAGAACACAGTATATGCTACATCATTTGAGAGTTGCCTACTACTTTTTTCCACTGCCAACACAGAAATGTTTAAAAGCTACTTTTCTCTTAGTTTTAGGTCTTCTATGGAAAAGCTTATCTTAAAAAGATACTGGCAACAGAACTCAAGAAGAAGAAAACAACCCAGTAAAAATGGGCAAAAGAGTTCACAGGCCTGGAAGTAAGTTATGTGCATGGCAAGTAAGCACATGAAAAGATGTTCAGAATCATGTAGACATTAGAGAAATGCCAATTCAAACCACAGTGAGTCACGGGTACTCTAATAATGTCTAAGATGAAGAAGACTGACTCTCCCAAGTGTTGGCAAGGATGTAATGTAAGCAGAACTCGCCTGCAGCTGGTGGGGATGTAACATGGTGCAAACATTTTGGCAAGAAACAGTTTAATACATTCTTAAAAATTAAAACCCCATGTACTACATGACCTAAGTATTTTTACTTGTAGGTATTTACTGAAGAAAAAAATGCAGCTAACGTCCCTTCAGAGATTTGTATGTGACCATGTATAGCAGCTTTAACAGCCCAAACGAGAATCAATCTAAGTATCTATCAACAGGTGAATGGATGAGCAAATAATTGTGTGGCCGCAGATGGAATATCACTCAGCACTGAACAGAATCTAATTACCGGTGCCTGCAACTCCACCAACAACTTTTAAATGCACTATGCTAAATGAATGGACCAAGAGATTTCTCTTTTTCCAACAAGACTTACTATAAATACACATACACACATATTAAAATATGTGTTGAAAAAATAAGCAACAGGATATATTGTACAGCACAGAGGAATAGAACCATTAATTAGTAATAGCTTTAATCAGAGTATTATCTATAAAAACACTGAGTCACTATGTTGTACACCTGAAAATAATGTAACGTTGTAAATCAACTAAAATATTTTCTAGCGGTACAAAAAACAACAACAAAAAGAAAGAACCAACAATTAAAATGCTGTATAAAGTATGATTCCATTTATATGACAATCTAGAAAAAATAAACTACAGAGAGGGGCAACATATAAAAACGGTCAGTAGGGTCTGACAGTAAGGAGAGGGCCTGGGCTCTGATGGGGCAACACAAGGGAATTTCGGAGGGTGATAGAACTATTTTGTATCTTGAGTGGGCGGTGGTTACATGATTCTGCATTTGGCATAACTCAAAGAACTGTACACCCAAAAGAGACAATTTTACTGTTCATAAATTAAAGTTAAATAAATGACCTCATAACGAAGACTAAGAATGTCACCAGAGAGCCTGGAATACATCCTTACCAACTCCTCTATGAGGCTGAGATTAGAAAAAATAAGAACAGCATCTGTTGATTATTTTGTGAAAGTCCTTAAAAATATGCTGAGAGAGGTCACAAGAATTTTTGCTAAACCCAGCAGAACTCACTGTTATGTAACAATAATCGTATCCAATCACCCACACTCATCTTGTCACCCCATGCCCCTCTGCTAATCAAGGCATTCGGTCCAGGCCATCAGGGTTTACCGAGCATCCACAGCTCCCCTGGCCCTGATGCAGGTATGCCGAAAGTGAAAGTCACTCAGTTGCATCCGACTTTTTGAGACCCCATGGACTATGCGGTCCATGGAATTCTCCAAGCCAGGATACTGAGTAGCTGTTCCCTTCTGGATCAAACCCAGGTCTCCCGCTTTGCAGGCGGGTTCTTTAGCTGCCACAAGGGAAGCCCAAGAATACTGGAGTGGGTAGCCTATCCCTTCTCCAGCAGATCTTCCTGACCCAGGAATCAAATCAGGGTCTCGTGCCCTGCAGGCAAATTCCTTGCCAATTGAGCTATCAGGAAATCCCAAATGCGGCAAAGATACTTGTAAAACAGGGCAGCTAAGGAAGGTCCCTGCTTGCAGGAAGCTGCCATTCTACTTAAAGAAGTGAAATAAACACAGATAATTTCTGAAAGATGTGTGTTCTGAAGACAACAAAAGCGAGTGAGGAAGGAAGCAGGGCTTACCACTTTAAACAGAGTGGTCAGAGAGGGTCTCTTTGAGAGGGTGACATCTGAGCTATTACCTTCTCCAGGGAATCTTTCCAACCCAGGGACTGAAACCGGGTCTTCCACACTGCTGGCAGATTCCTTACCATCTAAGCCACCAGAGAAGCTCCTCGGTGACAAGAGAGGACAGCACACCCAAAGCTGGAGGCAGGGCCTTCTTGCCAGAGGGACGAGCGAGCAGAGGCCCCTCGGAGGAAAGGGGCTTGGGTGACTGAGCCCCCAGAAAGGTCAGTGTGGGAAAGGAGCAAGGAGGAAGCATCTCAGATCCGGTTGTCAGGGGCCTGGTACCTCAGTGCTTTGCAGACCCTGAGTTATTCGACTTCAGGCTGCTTCTAATGAGATGGGGCCTGAGGGCTACACATCTGCCACCCCATCTGATCTATGCTTGTAAAGGACCCATCTGCCTATTTCTCCTGGACATTCAGTTTTCACCTTCTCTAGCGCAAGGGTTTGTTTCTCCATCCTCCTTAGCTCTGTGGCCTTAGCAGGATCATGTTTACAGGCCGAGTCTCAGTTTGCAGGTCTGTAAAATGGTGACACCAGATACTATCGACAGCCGCCACCTATGGGTTCAAGCTGGCAGTTAAAATCTGACTCCCTGGCTAACCGCAGTCTCACTCCTATCCTCGCCTTCTCTCCAGGACATGGCCCCCATCAAGCACCTTCCCTCCCTCTGACGTCTTCAACCTCAATCTCAGCACCGGTCCAGAGCCCACTTCAGACCTTACCTGTCCAGCAAACTCTTATTCTGATCCTTCTCTTTCTTCCTGCCACCAACTCTCCCCTCGACTCCCCTGCCTCCACCACTGGACAGACGCTTCCCAAGAGTGAGCACTGTCCCCTCGCCTCCAGGCTTCCCTTCATCCCTGACTGACTCCTCAGCCAATCAGTCTGAGTTCCATTCCTGCTTTCTATAGAACTCCTTCCCGAAAACCCACCAGCCCCAACTACTCAGCCTAATTGCTGGTCGTCTCTACCCTGTCTCTGGATTCTGAAACACCATCTCCCACTGGAAGCAAAGCTCTGTTACTAACTGCTTTGAATAAGACTGCAAGAGGCATACAATCTCTCTGGGCCTTAGTTTCATTATTCGTGCCGGTAGAGGGTAGTTTAGAGACAGCCTTGGGGCCCTTCTAACTTGGAAATTCTGGGCTCCCATGATTCCTCCCCTTTGGTATCCACGATGCAGCACCTGACTGTCAAAACAGCAACCGTGTCCTTTATTAGCATCTGTTGCTCATCTCCTACATGGTGTTCAGTTCCTCCAAACTCCTAGCAAAGGCACCTCACACTATACTGAGTCATGTATACCTTTGCTCCTTGGATCGTACCGACGCTGCCCCTCAACGGCCATGTCTATAAGGAGGCCTTGCACACCCCCATACCAGCATTTCCACTTCTACAAAGAACTCCCCCAGTTAGAAGTGGTCTGGAACGTAAAACTCAGGTAACCAAGATAAATTCATCACTTCTTCTCGACCTCTCCATTTCTCTTTAACTACTCATCATCCTCCATGATGGTCAAGCTCATAACCTGCAAGTTTTCACTGATTTTCCCCCAAATCTTTCCCCCTGTACTCAAATATCAACTCCTTTTGAAAGTGTGTGTTAGTTGCTCAGTTGTGTCTGACTCTTTGCAACCCAATGGACTGTAGCCTTCCAGGATCCCCTGTCCATGGAATTCTCCTGGAATGGGCTGCAATGCCCTCCTCCAAGGAATCTTCCCGACCCAAGAATCGAACCCGGTATCCCACACTGCAGGCAGATTCTCTAACGTCTGAGCCACCAGGGAAGCCTCAACTCCTCTACTATCCCTCCTTAATGATTTAATCTAACGTCATTAGGCCATTAGCACAGCAGAGACCTACAGTGCGGGGTAGGGGCCCACAGTGGGGCAGCAAGCCCCAGGCAGAGTCAGAGTCCCAGCAGGAAGTGGGAAACCCCGGGCTCCCCGGCCCAGTGCAGAGCCTCGGAACTCAAGGAGTGTGAGGACATCCCAGTAGGGGGAGTCAAGGCCTGAGTTTAGATGAAGGGCATCCAGGGAGGGCGGAGGGGGTGTGGCCCTGTGACCTTGAACATGGAGTTAGACTCCAATCACAGACAGGAAGGTGTCTGTAGGCATGGGGGAATTCCCTGAAGAAAGAGGTGACTCCAGGCCTGAGGAAGTAAAAGGACAAAGGTCAGCGTGGGAAATGAGCAAGGCAGAAGCATCTTAGATCAGGTTGTCAGGGGCCTGGTACCTCAGTGCTTTGCAGACCCTGAGTTATTCTACTGAAGAAAGAGGTGACTCCAGGCCTGAGGAAGTAAAAGGACAAAGTGGGCCTAAAGCAAGGTAGCCCTCAGAGAAGTGATGGGAACGTGGCAAAACGGTCACAGAAACCAGCATGGATGAGTTCCCACTGGCGAAATCAGGAACAAATTGATTATCAAAAATAAGGGCAGTAAGAGGTTATAATTCACTGCTTAAAAGAAGAAACAGTGATGCCCCAAAGTGAAAGCTGCCAGTCGTATCTGACTCTTTGTGACCCCATGGACTATACATTCTCCAGGCCAGAACACTGGAGTGGGTAGCTGTTCCCTTCTGCAGGGGATCTTCCCAACGCAGGGATTGAACCTAGGTCTCCCGCATTGCAGGTGGATTCTTTACCAGCTGAGCCACAAAGGATGCACCAAAGAAAGTGAAAGTGAAGTAACTCAGCTGTCTCGGACTCTTGGCAACCCCGTGGACTGTAGCCCACCAGGCTCCTCCGTCCAAGGGATTTTCCAGGCAAGAGTACTGGAGTGGGGTGCCATTTCCTTCTCCAGTGGGTCTTCCCAACCCAGGGATCGAACCTGGGTCTCTCGCATTGTAGGCAGACGCTTTACTGTCTGAGCCACCTACGGCTAATTTAATGAATACAAAAATGCAATGAGGATTGGGAAGTGTATACAACTTCAAAGTACTGCTCCTTCAAACAGCTCCTAATTGCAAAGGGCAAAGAGTAACTTGACTGTGGGGAAGCCTGTCAGACAACACCTGGATGAAGCGCTACAGACGGGCAATAAAGGCACAAAGGGAAATGGCTTGGCACATGGCAGGAAGCAGGAGAATACAGCTTGCTGTCTGTGGTGCTCCCGCCTAGGGGGCAGCACCAGAACAGAAACCTGGGGAAATAAGGACAAACCCAAATTGAGGGACTTTCTACTAAAGGGCTGGCCTGTCATTCCCTAAAGTCAACTCATGAAATCTAGAAAAAGACAGGGAACTGTCCTAGACTGAGAGGGACTAGCGTCCTGACAGCTGAACGCACAAAACGCAATTCTGCACCAGGGTCCTTTCACTGCGAAAGATGTTATTGGGACAACCGGCAAAACCAGAAATCAAGATGCCAGTAACTTTTTCATTTTTAAAGTATCTTTATCTGGCTGCATGGGATCTTGAGTTGCGGCATGCGGGATCTAGTTCTCTCACCAGGGATCGAACCTGGGGCCCCTGCACTGGGAGCTTGGAATCTTAGCCACTGACCACCAGGGAAGTCCCCAAGGTATCAGTAACTTAATGTTACTTTCTGGCTTTCAGTGGCTGTATTGTGCTTATGTGAGTGACTATCCTTGTTCATCATTCTTTGTAATGGCCTCCCAATTTTTTTCTGTGTCTGCGACTATTTTTAAAAAATGCCATTACATAAAAATCAACTGCTACAAAGTCTTCTATAGTACATCACATATACCCCTTTCTTCCACCAGCTCCGATATCCTCACTTCAGAGATCCCAGTTCCCATCCTCCAGCACTGTTACAATAACTTAACAAGGCTCTGTACGCTCCAATCCACCCTACAAACCACTGCCTAATTAAGGTTTTTCCCAAGTGCCCTTCAGTCCAGGCCGTCCCCTGAGCCAACATTTCAGTACCTCCTCATTACCTGCCAAATTAAGTACAAACGTCTTCATGTGACTTTCAAGTTCCACGGCTTCTAGTTCCCACTGAGCTCTTCCGGGCCGTCTTTCCCCGTATCACAGCCAGCCATACAGCTGGGCCACACTCAGGGCTTTCTGCCCATCTGGGCTCTGCTGATATAACTCCCTCCACCAGGAAGTGTCCCCTTGCTCAATCCCGTGCAAATTTCTCAAGACTAACGATAAATACTAACTCTCATCCTCCCATCTCCCCATTTTCCAAATCTTGCCCAGATCCTTTCCTGTTGGAACACTCAAAGCTGGTTTTGTCCATTACAAACCTTATTTCATTCTATTTTAGGTTATGATTTTTGTATATTTATTTCCACAATTTTTAAGATATTAAGGTGGAAAATACATGTCAATGAAAGTACCCATCGCTAATAAACTAAGCTGTGAGTTCAAAGGGCCAGTCATCAGTCCACATCCATCTCCCTTGGGTATTAATTTTGTAAGTATCCAAATCACATTTTGTTTATCCCCTTTTCCTTCCTTGGACTAGTGTTCTATTTCTTGCATAAATAACAATTTCTCCCTATTTTCTACATAGAAATTTTGGCCTTGGCCATACCACTGACAATCGTAAATCCAGAGGTTTCCAGAGTATTAATTAGGTAACATGTTCACATACATATTTACATTTTAACTTCATCATTGCCTTATTATATAAAAAACATGAAATTCTTAAAACTGAAAGCAAAGCCTATACTTGACAAGTTTAAAACTCAAAATTTTAAAATTTAAGATTAAGACACTATCCATTTAAACACACTTATATTTCCTGGATACTCATAAATTTTGGAATGCGGTCCACAAAGATATACAATTTAATGACTATATTTAAATGGATTCAAGAAACCAACTTTTTTTTCTCTCCATCTGAATTTAGTAAATGAAAGAAAACAATACATTACTTAGCAGCAGAGATGAAATTTTATCAGTTGTATGAAAGTACAGCAACAGTTGAAAGTCTGCGAAAGCAAGCATTATTTTGGAGAAAAAAATTAACGATATCAGGGGAAGTGAAGTAATACGCCTAAATTACTGGTGATCAATAGGACATCTGCTCTTACTCTAAACATTACAAGGACCAGGCACACCCAGAATTTCAATATTGCGAAAGGAATCAAATCCGTAAACGATACATATCTTGGACCCAGATTCAGCATGTCACTGCTCTGTATGAGAACTGCTTTAAGTTGAATAATTTGAGTTTATTTAACTGAAACCAGGGCTTTTATCTTCACTTTACGTACGAAGTAAACAGTTTTAAATTTTAAGTTTTATCATACTTTAGATGATAAAACGTGAACACACGGACATATAAATCTAGGATACTTGTGAAAAGCAAAATGTAAGGAAGGACACTGCATGGTGATTTGCTTATTAAAGAGGAATACGGGGGTTTTCCCCAATGAAATTATCACTACTTCTACCAGAACTACCATAAATGAATGAAAGTGAATGAATCACCAGAAGAAGCAAGTCTCCTTTTAAACCATTTCTGAAAATACTATTTAGAACACTAACCTGGAGAAATTCTAAGCACACTAGCAATTTCAAAAATTTCAAAACATTATGAGACAAATAAGAAAAAGAAAGTTCCCATGCTTTCATTTCCAAATGACCTAAGTTATCCTGTAATGGATTTATTATAGAAATAAGCACCAATAATTAATCTCTCCCTTCCAAAGCCCACCATTTTTCATACTTTGCATTACATGAAGATACTTCTAACTCAATGGTTTATTTACAGAAGTTTACTGACAGACATGGCAAACTGTAACAGACTCCTTGAATTTGGAAGCTTTTAGCTTATTATGGAAGATGGGTATTGAAAAACTTCAGGGATCACTAGGAAAAAGAGAAAACCAACCAGAGGTTATCACGGAATTGCTTCCTTCTATCATGGAAAAAAAAAAAAGTGCAGTATATATTAAGATAAATTCCTGATTACGTGTCTTGAAACCTATGAGAATGTGCCCTTTGAGACAGTGAACTTTATATTCGAACGTTTAAGTCAATGTTAGCACTGTGTTATGATGCTATCAAAGTGACTATGACCATCGCCATAAACACCCAGAGTTATGTCAACAGACTAACCCTGTTTCCAAAAGGAATATTGCAAATTTAAAAGAACAAGAAACTCATCATATAAGTGTCAACTTTTATGAAAGGAAAAGTTCCGATTTGAAAATAAAACAAAACGGCTTTTCCAAGCAAAATGATAGGTCACCCCCACTCATCCTTACTTTTAAATGATAAATGGTAATGATATTTTCCTATCCCAACTATGCTGGAAACTACAGAGCTGAACTGGTGATTAAGATAAACTTGAAACCAGACTAGTAAATATGTGAAGGGATTTTTCTATTTTCATTCTTAACATACACGACTCCAAGGAAACTATACAGACACTCAATAGTGTGGCTGGCAGTCCTCGGAGAGCATCTCAGTCAACTTACTTTCTCTCAGATGAAGAAACGGAGGCAAAGAGACGCTGCCACTCTCTCAAGCTCACAGCTTCGTCTGTGTCCAAGTACGCAGGGACCCTTCATCTGTATTACCAAACCGGGTCCAGCGTCTACCGCAGAGCTTTATGTCAATTTTCGTCATCATATATTGGGATGGCCAAAACGTTAGTTTGGGTTTTTCCTATAAGAAGGTACAAAAACCAGAACAGACTTTTTGGCCAACCCTATCCTTCCCCGTGTGGCACTCAAGACAATCCACCTGCTGGAAATTCTGAGCGCTGCCTCTGGCCACCACTCTCACAGAACATCCACAGGCTGCAGGAGATACACTCTCTGTGACCATCACTCACTTCAATCAGCTTGAAAAATCCACCTGGATTAGAATCACTGTCCTTGCATGGACAAGGCACCCCTTCTTCAGCATAACATTCAAGTAAGCTAAGGTAAACAACATAATATCCTCTTTCTGCGTGAACCACCAAAGCTTTATAGGATAGACCAATAGCCCTCAATTTCTGAGTCTCAGGATGCCTTCCTGAGTCTCAGGAAATGTGCTGAGGTCAAGGTCTTTTGTTTGTGTGTATTCTGTCTACTGATATTTACCTTAGTACAAAGTAAAAAGAGTATTTCTTTTAAATCACTTAAAATAAGTCATCACACCTTAACATAAACACGCACATGTGGGGAAAAAACCAACAACTTGTGTTTCCCAGAACGAAAAACTTCAGGGAGAAGCGTGGTACTATTTTACATTTTTGCAAGTCTATTGTCTCACCTAAAAAGAAGACAGCTGGAAGTATCTCGTATCTACTTCTGTGGTCAACGTGTGATGATGTGTTTTGGTTCAAGGATATGAAGAAGATCTGGCTTTACGCTGATATGTTGTTGAAAGAAGGAGACACATTTTAATGGTCATCTCAGATCAATGGAGATATGATCCTTCAGTACACTGGAAATGGACAGTGGCTTCTTAAAGCTTAGTTGCCACATGGAATCTGAAACTGTATCAGTGAACTTTTCATGCACTATTTTAGTAAAACCATTGGTCTACCTTCCATTTTGCATGGCTCGTCTGCCAATACACAATTTTTGAGTTTGTGGCCCTTCTGGATAAGGTCTCAGAAACCCCAAACCATACTTTGACATTTACTAGAAAACAGAGTTCAACCTAAAGAATCTTACTTAGAAGCAGTTACACACTGCCTTGATCCTTTACAATCTTTAATTCATTAATCTGACATTACCTGGAATGGGGTAACATCATAAATTATGAAGTAGGCAGGAAAGTTGGATTTTGGTCCAAAAAACACAAAACAAGAAGCCAATAATGGAGACTGGATGAGATTAAATTAAATATTATAAAAGGTAGACTGAAATCCAGAAAAAAAAGTCTGTATTTCCTCTGAGAATGATCAAAACAAATAGACTTGGATAATATTCACCAGGAAAAGCTGTAAGGAATTAGTAATCTAATCTAATTAGATCAGTAATCTAAAGCTTTGAATAATATTAAAGCTTTGATAGTAAAGTTTGTGAAAACATTAACTAACACAATAGTATATATATAAACAAATGAATCCCCTCTAGCTATGTTAACAAGCTTATTAAGAATTTTGGAATGCTCAAAAGACACCAGACAACACCCCAGTTTCCCACAAAGGCACACGAGGCTCAAAGTCACTGATTCATAGGAATGTGTAAGGCTATGGGTCCCAAGACCACCAGAGGGGCATCATGAGTTGAGTCGAGAAATGACAAAACAGTATAAATAGGATACAGAACAAAAAGAAGAGAGTTAATGATTTTAGCTAGCATCTGTCTAGTGTTTCTACCAGAAATATCATTACAAAGCAACGGTCTTCAAAACTAAAAGAGCATAAGGTAGAGTGCCTAGCTATAAAATGGTAGAAATTAATCATAGGAATTTACCAATAACTATTTCCTTACACTTTGTACATGTCTTTAAAAGACTGTATGGGATTTCATTTAATGCACAAAAGAGAACACTACAAGAAATGGAAACTACAGGTTGTGAACAATCCCATTAAATGCTAAGAGCAACTGCTGAAATGTATACAATACTTTATGATGCACACTGCATTCCAGATGATAGTCAAAGGGCTTCTCATAATTTAACCCACTGTCTTGACTACCCTTGAGATGGGTACTACTGAATTCCCTTTTTACAGATGAGAAGACTGAAGGCCAGAGAGGTGAAGAGATGTGCATAGGGTCACAAAGCAGTTAAGGGGCAGAGCTGGGGATTTCAACCAGGGTAGCCATGCTCTTAACAACCAGGTTAAACTCCCTCCAACTAACCCACTACAAACATCNGTACAGCAACAGTTGAAAGTCTGCGAAAGCAAGCATTATTTTGGAGAAAAAAATTAACGATATCAGGGGAAGTGAAGTAATACGCCTAAATTACTGGTGATCAATAGGACATCTGCTCTTACTCTAAACATTACAAGGACCAGGCACACCCAGAATTTCAATATTGCGAAAGGAATCAAATCCGTAAACGATACATATCTTGGACCCAGATTCAGCATGTCACTGCTCTGTATGAGAACTGCTTTAAGTTGAATAATTTGAGTTTATTTAACTGAAACCAGGGCTTTTATCTTCACTTTACGTACGAAGTAAACAGTTTTAAATTTTAAGTTTTATCATACTTTAGATGATAAAACGTGAACACACGGACATATAAATCTAGGATACTTGTGAAAAGCAAAATGTAAGGAAGGACACTGCATGGTGATTTGCTTATTAAAGAGGAATACGGGGGTTTTCCCCAATGAAATTATCACTACTTCTACCAGAACTACCATAAATGAATGAAAGTGAATGAATCACCAGAAGAAGCAAGTCTCCTTTTAAACCATTTCTGAAAATACTATTTAGAACACTAACCTGGAGAAATTCTAAGCACACTAGCAATTTCAAAAATTTCAAAACATTATGAGACAAATAAGAAAAAGAAAGTTCCCATGCTTTCATTTCCAAATGACCTAAGTTATCCTGTAATGGATTTATTATAGAAATAAGCACCAATAATTAATCTCTCCCTTCCAAAGCCCACCATTTTTCATACTTTGCATTACATGAAGATACTTCTAACTCAATGGTTTATTTACAGAAGTTTACTGACAGACATGGCAAACTGTAACAGACTCCTTGAATTTGGAAGCTTTTAGCTTATTATGGAAGATGGGTATTGAAAAACTTCAGGGATCACTAGGAAAAAGAGAAAACCAACCAGAGGTTATCACGGAATTGCTTCCTTCTATCATGGAAAAAAAAAAAGTGCAGTATATATTAAGATAAATTCCTGATTACGTGTCTTGAAACCTATGAGAATGTGCCCTTTGAGACAGTGAACTTTATATTCGAACGTTTAAGTCAATGTTAGCACTGTGTTATGATGCTATCAAAGTGACTATGACCATCGCCATAAACACCCAGAGTTATGTCAACAGACTAACCCTGTTTCCAAAAGGAATATTGCAAATTTAAAAGAACAAGAAACTCATCATATAAGTGTCAACTTTTATGAAAGGAAAAGTTCCGATTTGAAAATAAAACAAAACGGCTTTTCCAAGCAAAATGATAGGTCACCCCCACTCATCCTTACTTTTAAATGATAAATGGTAATGATATTTTCCTATCCCAACTATGCTGGAAACTACAGAGCTGAACTGGTGATTAAGATAAACTTGAAACCAGACTAGTAAATATGTGAAGGGATTTTTCTATTTTCATTCTTAACATACACGACTCCAAGGAAACTATACAGACACTCAATAGTGTGGCTGGCAGTCCTCGGAGAGCATCTCAGTCAACTTACTTTCTCTCAGATGAAGAAACGGAGGCAAAGAGACGCTGCCACTCTCTCAAGCTCACAGCTTCGTCTGTGTCCAAGTACGCAGGGACCCTTCATCTGTATTACCAAACCGGGTCCAGCGTCTACCGCAGAGCTTTATGTCAATTTTCGTCATCATATATTGGGATGGCCAAAACGTTAGTTTGGGTTTTTCCTATAAGAAGGTACAAAAACCAGAACAGACTTTTTGGCCAACCCTATCCTTCCCCGTGTGGCACTCAAGACAATCCACCTGCTGGAAATTCTGAGCGCTGCCTCTGGCCACCACTCTCACAGAACATCCACAGGCTGCAGGAGATACACTCTCTGTGACCATCACTCACTTCAATCAGCTTGAAAAATCCACCTGGATTAGAATCACTGTCCTTGCATGGACAAGGCACCCCTTCTTCAGCATAACATTCAAGTAAGCTAAGGTAAACAACATAATATCCTCTTTCTGCGTGAACCACCAAAGCTTTATAGGATAGACCAATAGCCCTCAATTTCTGAGTCTCAGGATGCCTTCCTGAGTCTCAGGAAATGTGCTGAGGTCAAGGTCTTTTGTTTGTGTGTATTCTGTCTACTGATATTTACCTTAGTACAAAGTAAAAAGAGTATTTCTTTTAAATCACTTAAAATAAGTCATCACACCTTAACATAAACACGCACATGTGGGGAAAAAACCAACAACTTGTGTTTCCCAGAACGAAAAACTTCAGGGAGAAGCGTGGTACTATTTTACATTTTTGCAAGTCTATTGTCTCACCTAAAAAGAAGACAGCTGGAAGTATCTCGTATCTACTTCTGTGGTCAACGTGTGATGATGTGTTTTGGTTCAAGGATATGAAGAAGATCTGGCTTTACGCTGATATGTTGTTGAAAGAAGGAGACACATTTTAATGGTCATCTCAGATCAATGGAGATATGATCCTTCAGTACACTGGAAATGGACAGTGGCTTCTTAAAGCTTAGTTGCCACATGGAATCTGAAACTGTATCAGTGAACTTTTCATGCACTATTTTAGTAAAACCATTGGTCTACCTTCCATTTTGCATGGCTCGTCTGCCAATACACAATTTTTGAGTTTGTGGCCCTTCTGGATAAGGTCTCAGAAACCCCAAACCATACTTTGACATTTACTAGAAAACAGAGTTCAACCTAAAGAATCTTACTTAGAAGCAGTTACACACTGCCTTGATCCTTTACAATCTTTAATTCATTAATCTGACATTACCTGGAATGGGGTAACATCATAAATTATGAAGTAGGCAGGAAAGTTGGATTTTGGTCCAAAAAACACAAAACAAGAAGCCAATAATGGAGACTGGATGAGATTAAATTAAATATTATAAAAGGTAGACTGAAATCCAGAAAAAAAAGTCTGTATTTCCTCTGAGAATGATCAAAACAAATAGACTTGGATAATATTCACCAGGAAAAGCTGTAAGGAATTAGTAATCTAATCTAATTAGATCAGTAATCTAAAGCTTTGAATAATATTAAAGCTTTGATAGTAAAGTTTGTGAAAACATTAACTAACACAATAGTATATATATAAACAAATGAATCCCCTCTAGCTATGTTAACAAGCTTATTAAGAATTTTGGAATGCTCAAAAGACACCAGACAACACCCCAGTTTCCCACAAAGGCACACGAGGCTCAAAGTCACTGATTCATAGGAATGTGTAAGGCTATGGGTCCCAAGACCACCAGAGGGGCATCATGAGTTGAGTCGAGAAATGACAAAACAGTATAAATAGGATACAGAACAAAAAGAAGAGAGTTAATGATTTTAGCTAGCATCTGTCTAGTGTTTCTACCAGAAATATCATTACAAAGCAACGGTCTTCAAAACTAAAAGAGCATAAGGTAGAGTGCCTAGCTATAAAATGGTAGAAATTAATCATAGGAATTTACCAATAACTATTTCCTTACACTTTGTACATGTCTTTAAAAGACTGTATGGGATTTCATTTAATGCACAAAAGAGAACACTACAAGAAATGGAAACTACAGGTTGTGAACAATCCCATTAAATGCTAAGAGCAACTGCTGAAATGTATACAATACTTTATGATGCACACTGCATTCCAGATGATAGTCAAAGGGCTTCTCATAATTTAACCCACTGTCTTGACTACCCTTGAGATGGGTACTACTGAATTCCCTTTTTACAGATGAGAAGACTGAAGGCCAGAGAGGTGAAGAGATGTGCATAGGGTCACAAAGCAGTTAAGGGGCAGAGCTGGGGATTTCAACCAGGGTAGCCATGCTCTTAACAACCAGGTTAAACTCCCTCCAACTAACCCACTACAAACATCACTTAATAAAAGCATCTACACTGTGCGCAAACCATCCTTCTCAGTAAGTAAAGCAAAGCACCTGCTGAGCTTGGTTCTGACGAAAGCTATGCCATTTCAGCATTTGTGCAAAGAATTTAGAATTTAGGAGAGAGCAATAGTGTGAGTATAGTCATGTTACTGAGAACTGTAAGAGAGTGTAAGTCTCCTTTATGGAATGTGTGCTTCCATAAAAGCAAGAGGAGTGAGGTATGAGTCAATGAAGAGGAAAAGAAAACACAAATGAAGTTTTTGCTTTTGCTTCAGTAAAAAACAAAAGGAGAAAGAACACAGAATGCACATCAATCTTACGTTTTGTTGATGGGAATGGACATTTTCACCACCAAACAAGTTTTTACGGAAAATAGCCACATCTTCCTAGAAGCCTCTGTGAACTATATCTAGGAAATCTATTCTTTATATGTTCAATAAAGGGATCATTGACCACATCCAGGTAATAAAAACAGTACTGAAGCAAAGTCCAACGTAAGTATTCACTGTATTACTTAGAACCGCCCTTTACAGTCATATCTGAAACCTCTTCCTTGTTTTTTCTAAATATATACAATATGCTATCTACAAGCAGGAAAGCCAAGAAGATATTTTACAGTAAGTAAAGTATGTCTCCTTGCAGATCTTAAAAGTTATAAATATACCAATCTGAAACGGCAGTGACATACTTCACTTCCAAAGAGTAGGAAAGCAAAACGGGCCACTTAGTAATTTTAGATGTGCTGAGTCTTTAAAAAGCTCTCCAGAGTTAAGGAAATGATTTATTTGTGCTGAAGACCACAACTTACATACGATTAACCAATCTAGAAAAAGATGAAAAGGGTGGGGAGCTTGTGGGTAACAGATTTGGGGTTTCATTTCATTTTTCACAACCAATGAAGTGATTAATAAAGAAAACTCAGGAGAAAAAAAGACTTATGACCACAAAGAAAACAATTTAAAGCAATGTTAGTGAACCAGTATATAGCTAAAGAAAAAAAACAAAACAAAACAAAACAAAACAAAAAAACCCTAGCACTAGTCTGCTAAAGCATACATAATAGCAAGGCATTAGGAAACAAACCTATCTTCAACACCTACCAGAGGCAATGCAGAAGGGGAAGACCCATGTACAACACATGCTCCTTCCAAATCGATGGAAACATTTGAGACTCTCAAAATGTTTGGTTTCCCTATAGTGAAAGACAGGGGAGCCTGGAGTGCTGCAGTCCATGGGGTCGCAGAGAACGGGATACAACTTAGCGTCTCAACAATACCTTTCTAACACACCAGCAAGCTGAAGGGTAAGCATACCATGACCTTGCTGAAAAGGAGACAAACAGGAGACTGAAATGTGTTTGAATTTATCAACAGCAAAGATAATGCTAACCTTCAGCATTTCACACAGCCATGGTTTTTCAAAACTGGAGAAAAAGGCTGACTTACCTTGATACGTTTTCTGGAATGTATTCTAGGACCGGATATCCATCACTTCTTCTCGACGACAGGTCACTGTGTGATTTCCACGACTCCACCAAGGTATTGACGGGAGGGAAGGAACTCAGGTGTTGGAAAGATTGGTCTCTAGCTGATCGTGATAAAGATATTGTACCTTGAGCACCAATCCTATAGTGAAAGGACTGTCCACCTGAATTCACACCAACGATGGCAGAGGGAGGGATGCTGGCCTCCGGGTAGAAGCTCCCATCATCCGGTTCTTGCTTTATCCCCATGGGGAACCCGCTGCCTTCACAGTTACCATCGAAGCCCGGCACAGGTGGTCCTAAAATTCCTGATAGAGAATAATAGTCTTTATCATCCATAAAGGAAAAGTATGAGCCATCCATGAATGGAAAGGGGTTGATTGCTGGATTCCCTTTAAAAGAGGTGCCAGAACATGAATGCTTGGTTGACTCTTGTTTTATTGGTACTGAGAAAGGGGAATCAGAATTTATTTTGCTGTTTCCTCCTAGACACGAGCTGCTGAAAGCTCCGTCTGGCTCCGGCTTTATGTACTGGACGATGTTAAGCTGGCCAGCCACCCCATGGGAGATGGCGTTCTCCTCAGTCTTAGGAAAGGGGACCTCTTGAGCACCTTTCTCCTGGGTGTCTGGACTGGGAACCACATCGCGGGCTGCGCTGGACCCCACTGGGGTGCCCGAAGTAGTATAGCTGAAGGCGGTGCTTCCAGGGCTACAGATAGACCCCACAGTACTAGCGGCTGGGCTGGACAGCGTGGATCTGTTGTTTGTGTTGGAAGGGCTGGAAACGGAGCACCTTGAGTTGTTGATGTTTGCAGGGCTGGATACGCAGGATCGCAGAGTCACGTTATTAGGACTGGAGACTGGAGACTTCACGCTGCAGTGACTCGGAGGGCTGGAAATCGGGGATTTCATGCTACTCAATGGACTGGAGAGAGGTGAGCCCACGTTGCTGGCATGTGCTGGGCTGTGGGACCTCGAGCCCCGCGTCTCCACATTAGGGGAGCATGGCAGAGGGGTGCCCTGGGCGATAGGGCTGTGCACTGGGAAACTGCCGAAGCTGGCTGAAGTGGAGGACACACAGCTGATGCTGGCGGGGCTGCAACCCGAGGAGGACAGGGTCAGAGGGCTGCAAACTGCCGGGCCCTTCTCATGCCCTAGGATGGGGCTCTTCACCACATTGCGCATGGCCCCACCATTAACAGAGCCCCCCGAGTCGGGCAGGAAGGACCGCAAGGGCCTGCTCGCACCCCCCAGCGTGGAAGGACGGTGGCCGTTCTCTTTGTAAAATTTCACAAGCTGTTCGACGTTTTGATACATCTTTGCTGGACCCCCGCTTCCCTGTGGGTTCTGCTGATCATAGGCGTAGTCGGCCTCTCTCACGGAATCCATGTACAAGCCCATGGACTCGGCCACCGTGGCCGAAAGTTCCTTTGATTCTAGCTCGGTTTTTATATCAGATGGTAAAATCCCGGACCGATTGCTGTCTTGCTGGAGGCAAGGGAGTAGTTCGTGTTTTTCTTTGCTGCTTCCTTGAGTACTGCTGTTTGGAATAGCACCGGAGGCGCAGCGCACGTCGACGATCTCCGTGTAGTTACTCTCATCCGGCTGCTCCGTGGGTACGGGTCCCAGGGCAGGACGCTCTGCAGGCTGAGAAACTTGACCCCACCGTCTTTCCATTTCTAGACCTTCAGGGAGACTGTGGTAGCCTGTGGTCTCCATAGCTAACATAAAAATTTATATTAAAAAAATCGAATTAGAGTCGTGGATAGCACAGTTACTCTAAAAGACATTCTGAAATTGTACTGACTGAGCTATAAGTACATATACTACTGATGATAAGCAATACTTCCAGTCATACTCAAGTTATGACCTTTTTAGGTGCTGATACAACAGAGTCCTGACTATAATTTGTCCAGAAGCCAGAATATAAGAAGCAATAAAACTATTTCCCATCTAAATAAAAGCAACATCTTTGCTATAATAAAGCAAGCAATAAAACTATTTTGCATCTAAGTAACATCTTTACTATACTTTGGAGTTTGGAGGAAATTTTACATATAAAACATCTTTGCTATAATACAGCCTGTCGAGTTTACAAAGAATATTTACAAATGTTAACTTATTTAATATGCAAAGTAATCCTGGGGACTCCTGATGCATCCAAAGAGGAAACTGAGGGTTTAACCAAGTGGGCGACTTGCCCAAGGTCAAAGACACAGTAAGTGACAAAGTCAGGTTTAAAACTAAATCTAATGCCAAAGTCTTTGGAGTCTTTCCAGCATATGGAAGCTGCTTTTCATAGCTAATATGTGACTTGATTAAAAAACAATGAGGAAATGTAATTAATGTTACCATTTCCCAATGTAAAGTCATCCCTTGAATGATCACAGGCAAGATAACTTGAGGATTATTTTCAAAACAGTAAGATTTCGTAAAAGAGGTTTTGGTGAAGATAATTTAATGTCAATTCTCAACAGTGAAGAGTCATATATCCCGATTAACTAAGCTAGTCCATAACTCAAAGAGGCTGAATGACAAGTTGAGAATGTCAGGACTCTAGTCTGTATTTCAGTCCTGGCAAAGACTCTGACATGCGGCCTGACCTAGTGGTAGCTCTGCTGAAAAGACTCCAGACAGCCATTCTCAACAGTTAATGGAGGAAGTTTGAGATGGGTCCTGACAATTTATGTGTTGTTCATTCAACAAATATTCACCAAGTGTGTGTCGCATCCTGGGCCTACAACTAGCCACTGAATCTACAGTGATAAACAAAACAGGCTCCATTCCCATCCTCAAGGAGTCCCCAGGATTGTTTTAGACATACTATCTTATCTACCGGCTCTCTCTATAAATTTGTTCCATAGATAATCATAACAGGCTGTATTTATATAATTCTTATGCAAGATATGGCTCAATGACCTATTACAAGCCTTTCACAGATATTAATGTACATACCCTTATAAATTACCCTACAAGATTGGCAGAAGTACAGTCTCAAATGATACAACCGAGGCAGAAGCCACACAGCACAGCTGGAATTTGATCCCAGGTGTCTGCACCAAGGTCTCTCAACCATGGCCCTACTGGGGGACTGATACTGCTTTGTTGAGATCTCTCCTGTGCACCATAAGATGCCCAGCCGTATCCCTGACCCCTACCCACTGGATGCCAGTAGCATTCCTCCTGCCCCGCTGTGACAGCCCCAAATGCCTCCAGACTCGCCAAAAGCCCCTAGGGGTGGGGGGAGGGGGGCCCAAATCACTGCTGGCTTGAGAAGCACCACTCTAAAGAAACATCTCTCAAAGAAAATTAATTCACTCAATAAAATTTCATTTGTGCATTTTCATGCATAGAACTCTTTAAAATCTTTAACTATGCATTTTTCAAATCCTTTCAGGTGTATAAACAATCTCTGACCCAAATAAAGGTCCTGACCTAAAAGCTGCAGTTTCTGCAGTGCTGAACGCAGATATTACTTTAGAGCTCTCAGTCCTTTCCCCCCCTCTGCCACTCACAATCTTCATCCACCCTACCTTCTTCTCATTAAAAGGAGACTAGAAAGACTTTTTGCTCCAGAAATTACATTAACATGGAAAAAATAATATAATGATTCTACTAAATAAATTGGCATCAGATATCACAGGGCTCTCTGGCAAAATTTAATGCCGAAATTGTCCAAAGATCGTAATTACCTCTTACTTTTCTGTATTCTACACTAGGCTTTTAAGTTCCCAGAAGGAGGAAACTTTATCAACTTTACCACTGCACCCCAAGATGACAGCATAGTGCAAATAAAAAAATGTTAAACTATTATAAAATAATCAATAGCCAGTAATTTGTGAACATTAAAATCTCCCAATTACGTAGCATGCTTTTGCTTAAAGAACATTATTCTATAAACTCCTAAGTACAAAACAGTAGAAAGTAAGCCAAGTTATGAAGTTTGAGAAGGTAATCTGATAATTCCAGCAGGAAAAATTAGTGTGGATGAAAGCAAAGAACTGAATATAGTGAAATGGGACCAAAACAGCTAATACTGGCTTTTTGTACCTTACTGAAAAACCATTTAGTAATAGTCATGGGTTGAAAAATACCAGTAAATATGTGCTGCTTCTACTTCTGAGAATATTCTGCCTTCCCCATACCAAACTGGAACAGTACAGATAGATACCTCAGTCCCAAAGTCATCAAACCACAAGAAATGTGTCTATTCCTATTTAAAACTGAACACCTTCTCTGTGTTATCCCCCCACACCCCAATCCTATTCCTAAACCCACATTCCCTGTCTCGGTGAACTGCACCACCGTCTATTCAAATGCCCAGAAATCACCCCTGCCTTGGCACCCTAACTAAAGGTCTCCACAAATTCACCCCTCCCCACTCCCACACCTACAGTCTCCCAGGCAACAGGACCATCTGCCTTGAGTCTGAAGGATCATCGTCATCCAGACTTCTCTCCAAAAATTCTTTCTCCAAACTGTCTTTAGGAAAGGATGATCACTCACTGCCTGTTTTGAAGCTTCACAGTGGAAATTCACATGCTAAAACTCTTGGAAGTTCTAAGGTACAAAAACTCATTTCCTTTTTAATTCAGAGTTCCCTGAATAATTTGGCCACTGCACCGTTTTGTTTTTTTTTTTTCACACAACAGCTACTAATATGTTGAGGGACACTTTTCATCACTATGCCTCAAGCCAGGAGCCCTGTCTTAGATACATAAGGCTATATGAAGATTTGAAGAGAACCTTTACGTGAGCGCTGATAGGCAAGAACCATCTTAAAGCACTCTACAAGGAAGTACCTTATCAGCTAACATGCAGCTGATCACAACTTTCCAAGTCCTGTTTGGCTAGCCTTGAACTCTCTTGACAATAACACGAACCAGCCTGCATTTCACCACATTATCGACAAGGCTATCATTAGAGAATTTGCAAAGGCTCTGCTGAAATCTACATTAGCTTTAAGACATTTTGATCTGTCAACCTAATACACCTCTCAACAAAGAACATAAAGGCTGGCAACCAACAAGAAGAATGGAAGCTATCTAGCACCTGCATGGCTTCCACTGGAAATATTTTTAAGCATCAGGCTTTTTTTAAAAAAAAATATGATTATCGAAATATTTTATGCTGAATTCTCCCTATTATCTTTTCCTTTCTTTTTTTTTTTAATGTATTTATTTTTAATTGAAAGATAAGTGCTTTACAATATTGTGTTGGTTTCTGCCATACATCAACATGAATCAGCCATAAGTATACATATATCCCCTCCCTTCTGAACCTCCCTCCCACCTCCCACCCCTCTAGGTTGCCACAAGAGCCCTGGTTTGAGTTCACTAAGTCACACAGCAAATTCCCTCTATGTTACATATGGTAGTATGTAAGTTTTCATGCTATTCTGTCCTATAGTATCTTAATTGATCTTCTCTATAAAACAAATGGATCAGTTAGGAAGTTATTTCCTATGTCGTCCAGGAAATCCAAGTTGTCTTTTTGAAACTGGCATAAGGTCCATGGCTTGAGCAGATTTTCAGTCAATCACTAGTGAATACTGAAATTATTAATTGATGAATATGATCCTCATAGAACTTAATATCCAGAGGGTAAAGGTACTAAAGTATAAGATTAAACAGATACTGATATACAAAACTACTTATGTAAAATCAGGCTTGTCTCCCTTAAAATGGAAACTATAACAGATACTCCCCTTGGAGCAAAGACAAAAAACATGAAGGTCCCTTAATTTTCAGGCAAATGCCTCCCCTTAAAATAAAGGAATTTTCACACAGGGAAAGTAAGGGAAAATACTGACAGTTCTACCTTGTCATATATATGCCCTTAAACACTATTTTTGCAAAGGGAAAACCTGACTTTAAATTTTTATATTTTACAGACTCTGTTAAATTGCTGTTTCCCATAAGGAAGTAGTTTTTTTTGTTGTTTGTTTCAGGAATATTAACAAAGAATCTTGCAAATTTATATTTTACCCAAAAAGAGTTTCGCTTTTACAACCTCCCAAACACAATTCCATTTTAAATGCATCATTTTCTATAGTTATCTGACTCTAATATTACATCCTCAAGACAGAACCTTAAGAATTTTATAATTTGTATTGGTTGCATAGTTGTAAAAGTTCACTGTAACTCTTTTCTTGTCATCCCTATTACTTAACTATAACCATGTTCCTTGTTTTAACAGATGAGATAAATGAAATAAATCAGCCCAAGGTCACCTAAGAGAGTCAGAGAACCAGTTAGAACTGAACACACCTGATTTCTATTCACTCACCTAATTCACTGAGCCACCTGATCCTTCCAAAAGCCCCAAACTAAACTATGTCTCCCTTAAAGGAAAAAGCTCCCCTTTTATTATTTTAAAAAACTTCTTTCCTCAAGCATTTCCATGATAGCTTGTCATGAAGTCAAATCTAAAATGAAAACTTCCCAGAACTTCACAGATGGAGAATGCTGTTAGCATTACTATGTAAATATCATCAATAACAGCACCTAGAGAAATGCCAGTTCAAATATTAAAATGCAATTTACTGCCTTTGAAATTTAGTGGTTTCCAAACTTGTCTGGTACCAAAGTTTTCCTAACTTCTATGTTATAACAAATACTTAAACCTTTTGGTGCCGTAAACCATTACGATTTAAACCTGGTCTTCTAAAATTCATTAGGAAGAGCTGTGCACCTAAATTCAGTAGCAGGGCACGGATGTCACCGAAAGAAGCTTCATCCTTTCTCTCCTGCTTCTAGAATTCGAACTGATGCCACAGAGAGCATAATCTCTTTCAGGACTTTCGTGAATCCTAAGACACGGGAAATGCACGAATTTCCAGAGCCCCTTTCCTACAGAATCTGTCGGGATTTGTATCTCCTTCAACTGCCCTTTTTCCGCTACACCTCTGGCGCTGAGATTTGGGTGCTTCCGCAATTTATAAAGGAAAGAAATATTATTCAAACGTTCTTTAAAAACTGTACAAGAAAAACGATCCGAAATTCATCTTTGGGGAAAGGGAAGGGTGATAGACCTCCCACTGCCAAAGGCGGTAGAAAGCTGCTCGTTAGAGGGCATTTGTCCAAAGTGGCCAAACTTTCCCAAAATAGTCCTCTGGCGGCCAAAGGGGGGGAAAGTGGAAAACCAAAACAAAACAAGCACACAGCACCCTACTGACAGNCTCCTTCCCCCTGCCCTTTGCTGTGCTCCTTCCCGGTTTTCTTCCTAAGGAACCGTGGAAGTTGGAAATCCCTTCACACCGTGTTAAACGCGGAACTGCCTGTTAAAACAATCACAGCTCCACAATCCCACTGCCCCAGTCTCTAGCTGGCCATTGCAGCGTCACCCACACAGTGTTGGCACTCCCCTGTTCTTAAAGTGGCATTTGGCCTGTGGCGAACAACCTTTTGCTTGTTTCCTTAGCTACAGAGAAGGTGAAATTCTTAAGGTATTATGTTTAAGTGAAATCAAGAAAATAATTAACATAATAAATATTCAATGAACTTTAAAAAGAACCACCATATAGAAGTATACTGACTGAAAAAAATGAATTCTGAACTGCATCAAAAATAGGATAGGTTGACATTCATGAGTTCATAAAATGGACAGAAGGATGGATAGTTAATGTGATTACGGCATTATATACTAGTGGAAGAATCTTGGTAGTGGGTTTTTTGTGTTTGAAATTTTTCCTAATGTAGGAGAAAACGAACCCTCCTTTAAGGTAATCTTTATAATGCAAATTCAGTTTACAAAATTGATAAATCTGGCATTTGATTATTCCTTTGCCCTTTATAAAATGATTTTCTTTAAACTTTCTTTACCTAGGGGCTCCTCCACTATTTTAATCAATTTTGTTAGGGACAGCTTATCAGGCAGCAGATTCTGATGTAAAGTGGGGTTATTGTAACTGCAACATTTTAGAAATCTAGAAGATTTCTTCCTGCGTTTTCCCTCTGTACAACCTCAAATTTTAATCTTTCATGCTTTAAAGCAGTTTGGTATTATAAAACTGAGACTGAGTTTTTAAGCATTTATGTATATTCTTTTGAAACTTTTGCACACCAAACTCATATGTGGGGTCATCCATATGCCCATGTATATCAATTTCTCTTACCCTTCAACAAGAGATATTAGGGGATCTTGCCATTACTATTAGGCAAACCTTTATTTTTGGATATTTAAATATTTGCCCAAACTTTTGAACAATTATTTTCTTTTGCTGGCTGTAAGAGGTGGTCTTGTGCCACCCTAGAAGGATAACAGCTCCAAGATAAAATCTTTGGCTCCCTTATCTGAAGAGAAGGTGGCACTGGTATTACTGGGAATCACCCCACAAGTGATGTCTCTGAGAGACTCCATCAAAGATGGAGTTTTTTGGTTATTCAGAATACTCTTGGTTCCAATGCTTGATAATGAAGAGTCCTGTCAACTTTGAAAATGTACATCTAGGAAATGTCATTACTTGCTGATTTTTAAGCTCACAACAAACTTTGTTCTTTTGGTCCTTTTAGATATATTTTTCTGTGCAAAAGGATAGAAATGTGTTTTTAAGAAAAATGAATGTTAAGGAAGTAAAAGCACAGAAAAGGACCTTAACTTCATCTCCAAATTATTGGAGACTACTTACAGCTGCCAAATAGTCTAAAACGTTGAAACAGCATCAGTTCTCTTCCCTTTTGACAGTTGTTCACCCTCATTTCACAGTCCTGTACCTCAGGACACTTTCCTCCCTCAACCCATTAGCGTCAGGCTCCCTGAGGTTTGCTACCTAAAGTGCACGACTCAGCATTTGCAATTTACATATGTGACATCACATCCTCTATTATATAACTTCAGATACAAAGCCTAATATCATCTAAGTTTGTGTTGGAAAAAAAATCCTCCCTTGCTCTTTATTTCAGCTTTAGCAGAGCAACCCCTTAGATCTCTGATCCAAATCTCACTTCATCCAACAGCTGGCACTGGAGGAAGAAAAAAAAAAAAAAAAAAACGCATGGAGTTGTTTAAGCCATGAAATGATAAGCAACTCACCCCAATGAATGTATTTTGAAATGTATTAGATCTCCTTTAGATCTGTATTTACTGATAGGAAAGTAAAGCCTGTTAAGTAGCATATAATTTAATTGTATTCAATAATCTTAAAAAGTTAAAGGCTAAGCATTTGGACATAGATAACTTCATTAATAAGCCTAGTCATGCTAGCACTTTTTTTTTTTTCTTTCCAAAAAAGCTAAGCTGTTTTTCCCCCTGTCTCTTACCAGCTGTTAGGAAGAGTTGAGAAAGACAGAGAGAGAAAGGCGGGGCTAGGGCGGGTGGTGTTGGAGAGAAAAGATGAGTAGGGGAATAATATAAAATAGAATTTCTTCTTTGTTTATTGCAAAACACACATGTTGCAGTTTATAAACATTGCAAGCAAATAAGAAATTGTGGACCAGAAGAGAAATACAAAACATATCAGAGTTTGTTAATACCCAAAATAGACCCAATTCAAGTTTCTGGACTACTTGGAATATTTTTATTAGCTTTGCTTATTCATTAGTTTCCATATTTGTTTACCTAACTATTCATCTGTCTACCTTAATTTCATTTGCAGTCATTTTCAACAGAAAACACACAAACCTCATCCATCTCGATGACCAGATTTCGAGCTGACAGAGCACCAAACAGAACATGCATCACAATTAGCGTGCCGCATTATTAGAGGCAAATCAGATTGCACTGTGCCGACACTGATGGTCTAAATTTAGAAGTACCGTACAGTGGTTGAAAAGGGGAGGGGGACTCAGAGCCATGTATTTCAACAGAAGTAAAGATATTTGCAATTCTCTCCTCTGTTTCTTGCTTTAGTGCAGGAAATTCATCACCTTTAAATAACTGTGCTAATCTTACATAAATAACTGCATGGTTTGTGAGCTCATTAGAATTATGCATCCGGCTGCTTTTCTGATATTATGGGCAATAACAACCACAGAAAAGTGAAACAATCCAGTGGGTCAGGTGTGGGAGATAAGAGTCTCTGCTGAACTTGATGAAAAACTCATTTAGAATTTCTCATTAGGACTTCACAGGAGCAGTTAGCTTTTCAGTAGTCGGCGCTGTATTTTTAGCAGCATTTTAACAGCTGTCAGTAACAACTAAGACAACATTTTGATCAACACTTCTTTTTTTTTTAATTCTAACAAAGATGTTTGCAAAGAAACAAAATACTTTAAGATTTAAATGTTTAGCTCTGAAAAACAAACCAGAAAAGATACTTTCTTGTGACGTAAATGTTAATGCCTCTAGGGCAGGCAGAAGGTATCTACCTAAAATGAAGCCGAGTGGATTTTTAAGGTTTAATTTTCTGATGCCTAGGTACGTATAAGAAAGGTGATTTTAGGCTTGAAAGGTGTGTTCAGAGTCAGAAACGGAAACCTCAGTATAAGAGAATGTGCAGTGGATCTTGTCATGTATTTGCAAGTAGGTCAAGAATAGCCATGTGGGCACCTGAAATGAAGAAAATCTTGTCCCTAACATTTGAGTTTATAAAGGGAGGTTATCACATGTCAGATATATGACACTGGAAATAGCTGATAGAAAAAAAATGTAAGAGGCTTCATGACAGATGTCATCTTTATTTCTAAAGATAGAGGTAAATTTGCTGTGGGTAATGTATTACAAAGCAAACTAAAACTAAGCTCTGCAAGTGTCAAATTTCCCTTTCACCTGCAGTCTCCCCAAACTGAGTGGTTTCTGTTCTAAGGGAAGGCATGGTATATTATTAAAGCAGCCTACTGAATCATCCTATCCAGAGGTCATCTGCTCATTTCGAGGACCTAATCCATGTTTTGAGTTTGTCCCAACTAAGGCAGCTGAGTATTTCCACTTCATCTAGCTGGCACGGTGGGGAATGAAGGCATTCTTAGATCAAATGATATTTTTATTATTGTTAGGTAGTTAGAAGAGGAAATAAGAGTCCAAAATGATGGTGGCTAAAAGACAAGGAAGGGAAAAGCCCGTGAAAATAAAACAAAGGAGGTCAAAGGAAGGTCTTAGGACCAGAGTGAGGGCTTCAGGTACAACAAACAGCACTCCTGGCTAGCCCAATTTGCATAGGGCAGGCCCAGGGGAAGGGAAAAACTTGTAAAAAGAGGAGCTAAAGGGCTCTCCCCCTCCCCCTCCCCCTGTCCC
>SJYA01002363.1:571173-632254 GCA_006410615.1 Neotragus moschatus
TTCCCCCTTCCCCCTCTCTCCCTCTCTCTGGTGCACACTGGCACGCTCCTCCACTCTCTTCTCTTCAAGTCTTTGGGTTGGCATGCCCTCACACTTCAAGGATGGATTCTCCTGCTATCTTCTAAATAAAACAGAGCTGTAACACTGGTTTGTCTAAGAGCTCTAACATGGTTTGTCCAAGACCCGAGAGCTGTGACGCACCGAGGGCTTTAACGTCCCTCACTCCAAATCTTTGTTGTGACAAGACAGAACCGAGGAGCATACACGGGCCTGACAATTATATTGCATTTGTTTTTAATCCTAATCCTTGTGGGGGTACCAGTCCACTACCACTTCCTTGCTTGGTAGGACTTTTTTCAACAAAATGTGCAGTTGTCATAAAAATTGAAGTAGCTATCCTTTCTTCTTGCCCTGCACAAACCCCTGCCAGATGAACAGCTTGCAGTGTTGATCGTTTTTCACAGAGCATGACATGGTTTTCTTAGTGCCTACATTTTGGACATTGAATCCCCACGTGTAAAAATGAAACGTGTATCAACATCTTTTATAGGGAAGGTACAGGTCACATCAATTATTAATATTTAAACCACAATCTATTTTGAAGTGCCTAGTGCTAATTATAGCTAGACTTTAATATTTTATCAAAGTAAGTGGAAATTTAAGCTAGTTCATGACTTTAAAAAAAAAAAAAAAAAAGCTTTTTAATGACCTTCACTATCAATGTGCTGGAACCATCTCCTGTTAGTAAAACTGTGTAGACTTACAATGCCACTTTTTGCCAGTACAGATTGCTAGCTTACATAAAGGATCAAGTAAGCACCTAAGTAAAGTCTTGGGATTCTTCTAATATATTTATATATGTAAATTTTATGTTGTTTTGATTTTTAAAAGTACATAGTTCCATAATAATTATCTATCTCGAAAGAAAAAAAATCCGGGAAAATTATTTTTATCACTACATCGATTCAATATATGCTATTACTCTGTTCTTTTATAAATCACATGGGTCTATGTCTAATTTGAATATGACATGAACAAAAATTTTTTGTTGAAAATAAAAATTTTTTAATTACCTTTATTTGTAAACAAATATTGTTATAATTCAATAAAAACTGCCAAGGAACAAACTGTAAGATATATACGTGTATCTTTTTATCTATTTTATGTTACTTCCATGGTACCAGATGATTATTCTCCTAGGATACAACTACTAGTATGTTACTAAACAAACTGGGGATCCAGTAGGGAAGTCAAGATTATTAATCATAACAGTTTCTCACCTACAGGGAGAAATTAAAGCAAACATTAACTTCTACAGATAATTCAAAAAGCCCACAGTAAAAAGCCAGAGCTCTGAGGCTCAATCTCCTTGAATGAAAAGTCTAATCAGTCCCTTTCAGCCTGGAGCTGTATTTCAGTACCCCTTTTCACTGATAGAGCAAAGCAAACAGTACAGTAAAATCCACTTGCATGGTTTTGAATCCTGGCTCCATCGCTTATTAACCATATGGCTCAGGGCAAATTACTTAGTCTTTCTAAGTTTAGTTTCCTTATTTGTAACAAGAGACAGCTGATACCATAAGTGGATATGAACTTAACACAGTACCTGGATATGGTAAGTGCTTCCGAAAAGTGTTAAATGTGTACCTCCAGAATTTTGTCATAGAAAACAAAGTTGATTCTTCTGAAGATTCGAAATCTTTCTTACACTTCAAATGGGTTTTGAGCTCCCTCAAGAATCAGAGCTTTAACCTGAGGTCTTCAAGGGCTTCACACCAGTGATTCTCAAGTTTTATCATGCATCTGAATCACTGAGAGAGTCTGTTAAAAGTTTACTAGGCCCCATGCTTAGAGTTTCCTGTTCAGTAGGTATGGGGTGGAACCTGAGAATTTATATTTCTAACAAGTTCCTAGGTAGATGCTGCTGGTACTGCTCTAGGAACTACTCTTTGAGAACTAGATATGGCGCTAGTGGTAAAGAACCCACCTACCAATGCAGGGTACATAAGAAATGCAGGTTTGATCCCTGGTGAGGCAGATGCCCTGGAGGAGGGCATAGCTACCCACTCCAGTATTCTTGCCTGGAGAATCCCATGAACAGAGGAGCCTGGAGGGCTATGATCCATAGATCCACAGGGTCACAAAGAGTCAGATAAGCCTGAAGCAATGAAGCATGTTGCACACACACCCTAGAATATGGAAAAGAAGCAATTGCCCCCAGGCTGCTTTCTTTGCAAGGCTAAGTTACTGCTGGCAGCAGCTGATGGTGGGGGCAGGGAGGAGAGGGGGGTGGGCCCAAGGGAGAGGTGAAAAGCTGGAAGTACGGGACTAAAGAAAGGAAGTGTCAGTTATTGTTGAAAGGGGCATGGGTGAGAAAGCTGTGGTACATATACACAATGGAGTATTACTCAGCCATCAAAAAGAATACATTTGAATCAGTTCTAATGAGGTGGATGGAACTGGAGCCAATTATACAGAGTGAAGTGAGCCAGAAAGAAAAACACCAATACAGTATACTAACACATATATATGGAATTTANATACAGTCAAAGGCTTTGGCATAGTCAATAAAACAGAAATAGATGTTTTTCTGGAACTCTCTTGCTTTTACGATGATCCAGCAGATGTTGGCAATTGGATCTCTGGTTCCTCTGCCTTTTCTAAAACCAGCTTGAAACCTACTTAGCCATCAGGAAACTCCATAGAGGCCATTAAATATTATCAATGTTACCCCTGCTTTCAGGGGCTATTCAAAATTTTCTTGAAAGTTGTTCAGACCATAAAGGGCCAAGGAAGAAGGTTAGTGGGAAAAAAAATCAGTTTTTTCTTCTCAAGTCTGCAATAATTCTGCATTTGAAACAGATAAAATGGAAAAGAAAAAGATAACACCCAGATCGATTTGTCAACTTCTCTTTAAGTGTGAAGGGTCTGCAGAAAGCATACATTTTGCCATTTTGGTTCATATGCTATTCTGAATTTACTGGCCTCAGAATTTTGATGAAAAATTTCTGATTTCCTATACATTCCAAATGCCATATATCTACTCTGCCTACAGATTACAAAATATTGAGACAGATTACCAAGGAAGCTGTGAACTTTCTACTCTGCAGGAATTTAGAAGTAGAATTTCCTCTGAGCTGGAATGGCAAAGGCAGGGGTCTGTAAGTGGGGTGATGGAGTAGGGTTTTCTATTGGTTTGTGTAGCCTTTTAAATAAATAATTACTTTGCAAGAGGAAATGAGATCAGGAAAAAGAAACTCGCAATATAGCTTGATGAATCAGTGGGTGATAAAGTACATGGGAACTTCAACATCTAGCCTTTTATGTTTTCTTCAGAACAGTTGCCCCTCAGTCAGAAACCAGGTATCACATAAAAGAGGAAATTCAGCCAGCAGTGTTTGTCTTTAAGAGAGGCGATAAAAAAGAAAGGTTAAAAGCATAGACCCTGGACCCAGACTTAGCCTGGGTTTGAATCCTAGCTCTGCCTCCAACTAGCTGTGGGATTATGGGTAATTACATAAACTCTGGACTTCAGTTTCATCACCTATAAAATAATACAACTTACCTTATATGGTTGTTATGGGGATTAATAACCTAACTCTTGCTTATAGTAAACAATGAATGTTAGCTATGATATTTTTACATCCCTTTAATCCTAAACCATATACACCCACTCACTCTTCTACCCATATTCTTTAGCACTCTCCAAGCTTGGCTTCTGACCTTATTTGATCACTTCTTTTTTGGTATTTTCCTTACTGGGCTATTTGATATTCAGGACTGACTGGTTGAGCTCCTCCCATTTACACCCAGGAAGATTTTCTTCTAATATTTCAAACTTTGCTTCGAAAAACATGTTACTCTTGTGACCTGTAACCTAGTGTCCACATCATAACTTTGACCTTTCCATAAAATTCATTGGGTGTTTTTGCTACTTGAAGAAGTAAATTCCCTTAAATGGTGTGGAAGAGACAGTGCTATGAGCTTGCCAGATTCAATTTCATTTGTCTCTTTCCAAGTGGACAGGAAGGCTACATTGCACTTAGGTTGGGTCCATATGCCTGGGTCTGCATCCTAGTGTTTTGGTGGAAGTGATGTACTCACTGGTTATAACACTCATGAATGATTGTCTCAGCTCTCACTTCCCTTACTGTTAATGCCTGAGAGGTCTCAAGTCTGGGATGGCAACATCACAGAATGGAAGGAGACTAGATCTCTGAATCATCTTGTGGAGGAAAGCTACCAAGGAGAGCTGCCAAACTGCATTGGACTGTGATGTAACTGATAAATATATCTTTATTCTGTGTACTTCATGAGATTTTGGTACATTGTCCTGATTAACTCAGCTGGTACTGAATAAGAATATTTGTACAGAATATAAGCCTATAGTGAATAGTATTGTAGTAAGTTTGAATGTGTTTGTACCCTTATGGTTCCTATATTCAAGATTACTCAATTCATCATGGAGTTATTTAGCTAGCTGAGCAGAATGTTGTAGAGAAAAGAATATGGATGGGAATCCCACTGAAAGTGTGAGTCGCTCAGTCATGTCTGACTCTTTGTGACCCCATGGACTGTAACCTGCCAGGCTCCTAAGTCCATGGAATTTTCCAGGCAAGAACACTGGAGTGAGTTGCCATTCCCTTCTCCAGGGTAGCTTCCCAACACAGAGATTGAACCCAGATCTCCTGCATTGCGGGCAGATTCTTTACTGTGTGAGCCACCAGGGAATCCCACTGAACCAGATTCAAATTCTGTCTCAAATACTTATTACCTTGACTATAATGTGTTCTTTCATGGGAATCCAAATGATTCTTTCTAGTAGCATTATGGGGTAAATAAACTAAACCCTATTAGGGAATTAGCTTTCATCCTTTTCCAGTATTCCAATATTTCCAATCCAGTGTTAAGTTTCTGTGATTCTCCATTCTAAACTGATTTTCATAAATTTGACTTTACAGGAGCAAGAAAAGTGGTCATACTTAGGTCCAGACAAAGTATCCATATATTTAATTGGAAGTGAAATTTGCTCGGTCATGTCCAACTCTTTGAGATCCCACGAACTACACAGTCCCTGGAATTTTCCAGGTCAGAATACTGGAGTGGGTAGCCTTTCCCTTCTCCAGGGGATCTTCCTGACCCAGGAATTGAACTGGGCTCTCCTGCGTTGCAGGCAGATTCTTTACCAGCCGAGCAGTCAGGGAGGGCCATCTATATTCTTAATGTGTGCCCAAATAAAAAGAAAGCACTACAGGTCTTTTTGGTGTTGAAAATAGTGCTTAGCAGAGAGCAATTTCCCCTGTATTGGATGCGTTATTCAGAAAGCCCCCAAGTCAGAGAATGCCTGTGCCATGCGCCATAGCACAATCCTGAAAATACTGTATGTAATTAAAATGGGAATTTCTGAACATGATTACCATAGAATTTATTTTTCCAAACTTCAAACAGCATTTTTTGACCCATGCAATATTGATGAGTTAATTTTCCTTTTCCCCAATCTCATCTTAACAACGGGAAAAATATTCTCTAATTCAAATTATTGAGGGTGGACCACTGGTAGAACATACACCAGCAAAGACAGAGATAACTAGCAACCGCTTGGTTTTTAACCTGTTTTCTCACAAAGCCACATGCACACACAATATAAACAGACTTCCAAGGTACACCCACAAGAGCTGCCATTGTTCCTTGCTGTTTAATAATTTTAAAATGGTTTAGAATTTATGGCATATACTTGGCAGCTTTTTAATTAAAAAACAAGCTAACACATAACTTATTAAGTTATGTTAAAAGACAAATATGGCAAAATTTCACCTTAGACACCATAGACAAGAGAGTTAGCAATTCAACAGGCATTATTACATTGGAACTTTACAAAATTTTGAACCCACATTGCACAGTAATGTCTTTAAAAAATCAATATTGCAACAAACTACGCTCTTTGTGGTGCAGCTTGCCTTTTATAAAATGAGTAAGCTTTTCCTTTCAGTTATAAAATAGATGTCCCTGTAAATGGATAGACAAGGCATTGGTCTCTCTGACTTGTTTGCCTTTCTGATCTTAGCTCATAATTTCTTTTCTCTTTATTCTCATCATGTTGTTGTTGTTCAGTTGCTAAGTGGTGTCCAACTCTTTTGAACCCCATGGACTGCGGCACGCCAGGCTCCTCTGTGCTCTACAATCTGCTGCAGTTTGCTCAGATTCATGTGCGTTGAGTTGGTGATGCTATCCAACCATCTCATCTTCCCACCCTTTCAGTTCAGTTCAGTTCAGTCGCTTAGTCGTGTCTGACTCTTTGCAACCCCATGAATCCCAGCACGCCAGGCCTCCCTGTCCATCACCAACTCCCGGAGTTCACTCAGACTCACGTCCATCGAGTCAGTGATGCCATCCAGCCATCTCATCCTCGGTCGTTATTTCCCTCAAATCTCTACCCTCAGATCTCTGCTTCCTCACTACCACTCTCCTAACAGCTAGGTACATTTTTACATAGAATCTGGTTCTAAAGTCAATGATCAAGGTGGAAAATGATATCTCAAAAATCTCTTAATTCACTTGGAAAGTACAACATATATGGCCCTTTTAATGTGCATTCAAAGCTACTACAGCATCCAACTCAGCCAGTTTTTCCTCCAGCGTTGGAACAGATTGCTGTTTTCTCAGCTAAACACCTGATGAAGGAGTTGGCTTGCATTTAGGGGCCGTGTTGTATGAAAAAAAAAATGTATCTTTAAACACTTGAATCGCACTCAGTATGGTGAGCTGCTCATACTATGAGAGCGATTCAGGAACTGAGACCAACTGAAGGAACATCAGATTCACATCTCCCTTCCTGCGTGCCTCTGGGGCATATGCTCTAGTGGAACGTGGGACAGAATCACCCACACTATTTACATTCTTTTCTTTCTCTCTTTCTCTTTCTGGCAGAGAAAGTAGAGTTGAGTATGGATGAGAACTTTATATGTAAGGAAAAATTCTACTCAAAACCATAACATTTTCTGAGAAGGGCAGCTCATGTTAAAGATTTCAGGGTCTCTGTTGTTCTTGAGTGTCATAGTGAGAATTGGGGCTCCTTCATTAAAAGAAGGGGGCTGTCTCATGAGTTGTGTTCATTCAAAGATGGGGGAGACTTGGAGTCTGGGAAATGGAGGCTAGAGAGAAATGATTTGCTTTATATGGTGGTTTTCCAACCTTGGCTCTATGAACACTTTTGGATCAGATAGTTCTCTGTTGTGGGGGGCTTTCCCACACAATGTAGGAGTATGGCTGTATTTAGCAGTGTGGCCATCCTCAACCCACTAGGTGCCTCTAGTAACCACCCCCTCCACCAAGTAGTGAAAACCAAAAATGTCTCCAGACATTGCCAAATCATCCCTGAGGAGCAAAGCCACCCTTGACTGAGAAATGTTACTCTCTATAATAAAATGGGAAGGGTTTGAAATCCTGCAGGGGAGAAGTGAACAGGAAACATGGGTGGTTAGGGGTGGAAGCAGCCCTCTAGATAGTCCAGGACTGGACACTCTATAAGGTGAAACAGCCTCTGAAAAAGTCTTAGCTGTCAGATGGTTGAAGCCTTTTAAAAATCAGACATGTCTAAAATCTCCTTTGAATCTGTTTTCTGTTATAGGAACACAACACCCTTCTGTTTCCCCAAACCTTCAGTAAAATGGATCGTGAACACCATCACCTCGTGAGGGCAGTTAGCTTGGAGCCCTCAAAGAAAAAATGAGTTCCTTAGCTGGGCTGACGCAGCATGTTGGAACAGGGACAGCTCGTGTGGAAAGGCTACTTAATTCCGAGGAAAAGGCATCTTAGAACCAAGGTAAGTGTATTCACCTGGATTGTGCAAAAATCTTTGGACTTCTACAAGGAGTGGATTGTTGGTTTGAACCTCTCTCATGTGGAGAAAGAAATAGCAACCCACTCCAGTATTCTTGGCTGGAAAATTCCACGGATGGAGGAGCCTGGTAGGCTACATACAGTCCCTGGGGTCGCAAAGAGTCGGACATGACTGAGCGACTTCACTTTCTTTCTTTCTATAGTTCCTTTTGGAGAAGGAAATGACAACCCACTCCAGTGTTCTTGCCTGGAGAATCCCATGGACGGAGGGGCCTGGTGGGCTGCCGTCTATGGGGTTGCAAAGAGTCAGACATGTCTAAGCAACCGGCACACACGTGTGGATCTGAAGCGGCAAGGACTTCTCTGTGGCACCATTAGTGATACTCTGAAGGCTTATGACCTGTGGGTTCCATGCACTGCACAGAGGCATAAGCAGCTCTGGCGAAGGTTGGTGTGAGGTGCTCAGAGGATTAGGATTAGAATCCAAGGCCGTTCAAAACGGAAGGTGATCACGTCTCATCATGAGGATGGTCTTTACGACGTTATGTAAATCTGCCCCAGGACACTGCTAATTTCTCTTCTCCCTCATCCTCAAAATCTCAGTCTGTTTGGCTTCTCTTGTACCTGCTCCTCTATTAACCTACCATGATGTCCCATACATTTTTTCAAATTTTAAATTTTTTGATGTGGACCATTTTTAAAGTATTGAATTTGTTACAACATTGCTTCGGTTTAATGCTTTGGTTTTTAGGCCAAGAGTCATGTGAGATCTTAGCTTCTGAACCAGCATTTGAACTGGTACCCCTTACATTGGAAGGTGGGGTTTTAACCACTGGAGAATCGGGGAAGTCCCACCATATATTTTTTCCTAAACGAGTTTCAGTGTAGCTCTTTGTCACCTTCCCAAGGATATCTCACTATGTAGTTGTGGGTTTGGAAGCGTTCCCCTCCTTGTGGTCCTCTCTCCTTTTAGGATCAAGTCCATCCTGTCAGATATAAACTGTTTTCACCAGATATTCCGCTCTTTATCACTTCCATGCTCTTCTAGTCTCAAGCAGCTCCTCCCTATAGAAAGCCTTTCATTGCCACATTTTCAGGTCTTAATTTGATCTATTGCATTCTACTTCAAAATATCAGTTCAACAATTCTATTTCTTATAGTATGAGACGCTGAGCTCATAGAATTTATCTATGCCTCTTTAGTGGCATTTATTATTTTCTACCCACTGTTATTGGCATATACGATATCTTTATTCCTAGACTAAGAGCTCCTCAAAAACAGCAACTATATCTCAACAGTTGGTTCATAACCACTGTTAAGTAATTGACTTTATTTTTCCCCATTCCCCCTCCCCCCAAATTTAAGGTGGCTTAGAGGGACACAAAATACTGGCTAATGACTTAAATTAGAAGAAAGTGGGAAAAAATAAGAGAGGTTTAATAAAAAATCAAGACCAGTAGGTTATAAATCAATGCTGGCTTTAAAAAAAAAAAAAATCAATTTTCTTTATGTAACACTTGCTAGTGAGTTCAACCTTAGACACAAACTATATTTGCTTCTTCACTCAAAACTCTCCCAGTGGTGACGTCTGCGCCTTAGCCTCCATATTTGCTCCCTATTCCCCCACCTCTGCCTGCCAGCCACATCTGGCCGTGTTTTGTTATGTGCTTCATTAGAAATTGCAATCTTCTTCCACAAGTTAACCTTCCTGACCACAGGGCTGGTACTAGGCATGGGTAATTATTTCAAGCCAAGCCAAATAGACTCCTTCTCTTGGTTTCTGGAGCTGGAACAAGAGGTAAGAGTCTTTTCTCCATGGATGGGAAGGCAGGAATTTGCTGAATCACCACAATCCCTGGGTAGAGAAAGCTGATTTTCAAGAGAAGAAATTAAAGTCAACCTCCAGAAAGAAGCAAAGCTCACAAAGAGAATTCTGATAGCATTTCAACCCCCAGTTCTTATTTCTAAGACATCCCCCCTCCCAAAGTTTCCTTCATTGCCTGCCTTCCAAAAAGCATTTGTTAGAGTGTCTTTTTTTATTGGGAAGAGGCCAAACCCTTGAGTCTGACAATCCAGCATTTCCAGCACCCAGTCAGCCTTATCTTTTTTTTAAATTCTCAGTTGAGAGCTGTCTTCTTCCAGATGCCAGGCTCTTTTTTCCCTCTGTGGTTTTCCTACAGTTATTTCCTTACCTTGAATGACCTCTTGCCTCCTCTCTCTGCAGTACTAATTCAGGTCTCTCTTCAAGGTCCACTTCAAGATCTATCTTCTCATTTTAAAACCTTTCTTGATTGATCTTTCCCTTCTCTGAACTACTGTAGCCCTTATTTACTCAGCTTTTGCCATGCTGTCTGAAGCATATTTATTTCTCTGCCTTTGTTCTCTCTTGTGTTTATGTCAGAGGATTGTTGGTTTGGTTTATTACTTATGGATTTGGTGACTCAGATGGTAAAGAATCTGCCTGCAATGCAGGAGTCCCGGGTTTGATCCCTGGGTCAGAAAGATTCCCTGGAGAAGAGAATGGCTACTCACGCCAGTATTCTTGCCTGGAGAATTCCAAGGACAGAGGAGCCTAGTGGGCTACAGTCCATGGGGTTTCAAAGAAGTCGGACATGAGTGAGTGACTATACATAAACACAAGAAATGCTAGGGGCTTCCCTGGTGGCTCCAATGGTAAAGATTCTACCTGCGATGCAGGAGACCCAGGCTTGATCCCTGGGTTGGGACGATCCCCTGGAGAAGGGTATGGCAACCCACTCCAGTATTCTTGCCTGGAGAATCCCATGGACAGAGGAGTCTGATGGACTACAGTCCATGGGGTCACAAAGAGTCAGATACAACTGAGAGATTAAAACACACACACACACACACACACACACACACAAAGAAATGCTATCTTCCCCTTTGTTTGTTGGCACTTTGATTTGTTTGGGTACAATACTTTGGGGCAAGAATTGAGGGAGCATTGAATTGATCTACAAAAAAAGAGTGCTAAATATGAGGCTCTAGCAAGCAATTTGGGAAAGGAGAAATGAGGGGCAGAGAGGGAAGACCAGGAGGAAGGGGGCATTAGCAGCGAAGAGAAGGTTGTGGATAGACCACTGTGATCATTCTCCTTGATCCTCAGTTGCTCAGGAAGTTAAAATAAACTCATCAAATGCTTAGAGAGCAAGTATAGTTGATAGAAATCAGTGAAGGGATGGGGTTTTGGGTATAGATTGTCAAGGGATAGGGAACAGAAGCAGAAGCAAAAGTTTTGACATCCAACTTGGTCTGGATTTGAGGGTTCAAGCCAAGGGATAAAAGTTCCCAGCCAACGGATAAAAGGTCCCAGCCAACATCTGGGCTATGAATGTTTATTAATTTAGTGTTAAATGTATCAGTCTCGCATCCCACATTGTGACTGTACATTTCATAAGTAAGGATGGTGCTATTCCTGGCCTCAGATGCTGTCAGACTGTGTCAGGCTCAGAGACCTGTTCCTACATCATCCCTCTCTTCACTTTCCAATGCTTCCTCCACAGCAATGTTAGGCTAATGACTCTTACAATTTTTCTTTTATCATATTGGCTTCCTGATCTAATAAAAAAGAAGAAGGAAAAGAAGGAGGAGGAAGAGGACGATTGTCTATATTTGGTGTCTGCAACCGTTTTTAACTTCTCTGCTGGTGACCAAATTCCTCCCTTATCTGGCCTCATCTGATTTGCCCAAACTCACCTTCTCTTATCCAGCACGATTCTCTTTCTGAGAAATATTGAGGAGTCCTGTGTACTCAAATCACATGTCTTTTTTTTTTTTTTTAATGCTGCTACGACACTCTCTACATTCCTACATTTGAGGACCTGCTTGTCTTCAAATTCCAGCACAAGACCCAGTTCCTTCAGGAAACCTATCTATTATGACTTTCAATCAATCTGCTGTTATCTTTCTTCTCACACTAATTGTACTGATAATTTGGACCATGCCACATAGCACTGAATAATGCTCTAGTGATCTTACGATGGTTAATCGTCTCATAAGCACCTTAAGTACTGAAAGAATGGTTATCATTTTTATACAATGGGTGCTTGAAAAGTGAAAGCCACTCAGTTGTATCTGACTCTTTGTGACCCCATGGACTATACAAGTCCATGGAATTCTCCAGGCAAGAATACTGAAGTGGATAGCCTATCCCTTCTCCAGGCGATCTTCCTGACCCAGTCATCAAACCAAGATCTCCTGCATTGCAGGTGGATTCTTTACCAACTGAGCTGTCAGGGAAGCCCTCAGGTGCTTAGTACTAAATAAGCATTTAAGGTATCCCTCGTCTAAGTGGATTCACAAAAGGCAGCAGTTTTATTTGATTTCCTATTCTTTCCCCTGAAGCTCCAATACTTAGGCCACCTGATGCGAAAAGCCGATTCATTGGAAAAAACCCTGATGCTGGGAAAGACTGAAGGCAAAAGGAGAAAGGGGAGGCAGAGGATGAGATGGTTAGACAGCATCACTGACTCAATGGACATGAATTTGAGAAGATTCTGGGAGAGAGTGGAGGACAGAGGAGCCTGGCTACCGTCTGTGGGATTGCAAAGAGTCGGACTTAGCAGTTGAACAACAAAAAATTCTTTCCCCAGTGTCAGAACATTGGAAAATAGTAGGTACTCAATGAATATTTGTTTAATGAACAAATATCAGTCTGCCAATCTTTAAAGCTTCCAACAGGGAAGGCCAGTCTTTTTACTTTGTCTTTCTCATCTAATATTTAAGGCCTTTAATAATTCTTTTGAATCTAATGACTCCTTTTTCGTCGGATTTCTCAGTCTTTTAGATAATTTCACATGGTGCTACCTCGCTCCTTTACTATGGAATCCATCATTCTGAAAGCATTGCGTTTATTTCAAATCACACTTGTGCCAAATTTAATCTATTTATACGGAAAGAGAAAACGGGGCAGCGATGCATAGGCGTTGCTTCCGCCTTCACTTCCACGCTCTTTTGCGTGTATCACAGTATTGAAAAAGTGGGCCTTGAGCATTTATATGGTAAAATGAATCTCTCTAAAGATATAACATTCCCAAAGTACATAATTTTTATACGTGGAAATACTCAACATCATAAACATATCATTTATCCCCAAATTAATGAATTCAAATGGGATGCAATTCCCATAAAAATCCCAACAGAGAATTTTTTCTGGTGGAAGTTAGCAGGCTGAGTCTAAAAGTCACTTGGTGTAATAGGCTGAGAATAGCAAAGGTAATTTTAAAGAAGAGCAAAGGAAAAGGACTAGACTTTTCAGATATCAAGATTTGTTGTAAGACCACAGTAATGAAATCAGAATGATGTTAGTCCAGGAATAGACAAACAGACTAAACAGAACAGAGGGGTCCCCACCTTCCACACACACACACACAAAGAGAGAGAGAGAGAGAGAGAGAAATGGCATAACAAATTAGTGTGGATATCAATTTGTAACACACACACATACACACACACACACACACACACACACAGAGAAATGGCATAACAAATTAGTGTTGGATATCAATTTGTAAAACAATGATGTTGGGGCAATTGATTGACCATATGAAACTAGAAGTATATTCACTATATCAAAACTGAAATAAATTCCATGTGGATAAACAGGTCACTATGTAAAAAGCAAAAGCAATAGTACTTTCAAGAAAAATACAGAATATTTTTCAGATGTGACATGGGGAGAATTTTTCTAAATAACACAGATAATGCATAGATCATAAAGGAAAGAAGACAAATAAATTTGATTGTATTCAAATTTGAGGCATTTTTATGAAAAAAAAATGAAATTAAAAGGCAAGTCACAAACTGAGAAAAGATATTTCAAGTCATATATCTGACAAAGAATGATATCAGGAATGTACATTTTAAAGCTCAATTAAAGAAAGATCAGGATGGCAAAGAGATAGATAGGCGATTACAGGAAAAAAATGGCCACCTAAGGTTCACTCTGTTAGTATTCAGGGAAACACAACATCTAATGCANCAATGATGTTGGGGCAATTGATTGACCATATGAAACTAGAAGTATATTCACTATATCAAAACTGAAATAAATTCCATGTGGATAAACAGGTCACTATGTAAAAAGCAAAAGCAATAGTACTTTCAAGAAAAATACAGAATATTTTTCAGATGTGACATGGGGAGAATTTTTCTAAATAACACAGATAATGCATAGATCATAAAGGAAAGAAGACAAATAAATTTGATTGTATTCAAATTTGAGGCATTTTTATGAAAAAAAAATGAAATTAAAAGGCAAGTCACAAACTGAGAAAAGATATTTCAAGTCATATATCTGACAAAGAATGATATCAGGAATGTACATTTTAAAGCTCAATTAAAGAAAGATCAGGATGGCAAAGAGATAGATAGGCGATTACAGGAAAAAAATGGCCACCTAAGGTTCACTCTGTTAGTATTCAGGGAAACACAACATCTAATGCAGTTGAGAAAGCACATACTCTATTTTATGTATATATATACATATATATGTGTATACACACACACATATGTGTATTTGTGTGTTAGCTGCTCAGTTGTGTCCGACTCTTGTGTCCCATGGACTGTATGTAGCCTGCCAGGCTCCACTGTCCATGGAATTCTTCAGGCAAGAATACTGGAGTGCATTGCCATGCCCTCCACCAGGGGATCTTTCCAATCTAGGGATCAAACCTGGGTCTTCTGAATTGCAAGCAGCTTCTTTACTATCTGAGCCACCTGGGAAGCTATATATATACAGATTAGCTATATATATATGAAGCTCTCATGTATGTTAACAAGTATATATATATATATATATATACACACAAAGAATATCAGCAAAATTATAAAAATTAGAAAAAACCCCCCAATTTTCATTTATAGGGGAATAGACAAGTACATGTGGTATTTTCCAAAAATTAGTTAAAATAAATAGACTAGGGCTATGTGAGTCAATGTGAATACATCTTAAAAACATAATTTGAAGGGAGAAAAGCAAATTATAGAATATAACACAATACCATTTACCTAAAGTTTCAAAATACACAGAACAATTTTTCCTATTATTCTAAGACCTATGTTGTATTGTGTAGTGGACCAGGTGCCCCATAAAGCAGGTTCTGAGATAGCGATTACCCAGCAGGAGGCTCTTTGGGGAGCGCCTTTGGGAACACTTTTTTTTTAAGATTTTTTTTTTGATGTGGACCATTTTAAAAGTCTTTATTGAATTTGCTACAATATCATTTTTGTTTTAGGTTTTGGTTTTTTGGCCACAAGGAATGTGGGATCTCCCCAATCAGAAATCAAACCCGTGTCCCTGCGTTGGAAGGAAAAGTCGTAACCACTGGACTGCTAGGGAAGTCCCTGGGAGTATCTTTTGGGAAGGAAGTGAAGGATGCAGGCCTGGGCAGAGGGAGGGTTTGGGCATGATGGGGGGGGGCCAAGATGGGGCCTCTGTCAACCTCTTGGAAAGCCTGTGAGGTGGGGATTGCTCCCCAGAATTATCCTGAGTTGGGGTGAGGCCCTGGCCTTTACACACCTGCAATGACAAGTCCCTGGATGTGGGAAAAGTGCATGACCTTGGGGCAGGCAGAAGTCCTCAGTCCCTATGCACTCACTAGAATGTTCACATGAGTATTCTGATTTTCTTCTCTTAGAAGTATGATAACACTGTGCACCCACACGTCCTTTGACTTAGACATGTAATGTGCTTTGGTGAATGGAATGTGAGCAGAAGTTGCAAGAGAACAACTTCTGAGTGGAAACTCCTAAGAGTGCACATGTGATTCTCCCAAGTCCCTTCCTCTTCCATTCGATCTGGGACTTTCTAGATCTGTGGAAGCCCTTCCACCTGAGTGTCTGGGTTGCTGCCTGTGTGGAGCGGTGCCTTCAGCTGTCATGTCACTGACAGTAGGCGTAAATGAAAAATATACTCTCTCTGTTCTTAATCAGTAATACATTGGGTTTGGTTTTGTTTTTTGTCACTGACGTACAATAACCTAGGTATCCTGACTGATGCTGTCTCTTGATTCCAAGTATGACTCTTGCCATCTTTGAGCTCTCCTTTGCTTGCCACACGTATTTACTTAATGGTCTTCCTTGTGTTGTTTTCTAGAGCAGGGTTTCACAAAATGAAAGTGTTCTTCAGAAAACTTCTCATGAGTCATGTGAGCTGCTCTCCAAAATCATGGTTTGGATGGTCAAATAGGTAGGAGATCACACACTTCACCACTCTCAGGGACTCATAATTTCTCATTAGCATATTACATTTCCAGAACAGTCTTTCCATAAAGAAACCTGCTTTAACTAATTTTAATCTTCCATTTCACAAACTCATTTGACTATGGAACCCTAAAAATAAAATCTATTAACATCTGAACACATTTTTGGAAACTCTGCCCTAAGCAATCTTCCTTCTTTCCATGCCAAATTAAACACATCCAGAGGGTCTACTTGAAGAGAAAGGAGCTGGGACTTATGTATAGTGGCTTCAAGAGCTGAGAAGCCTTTCTACAAGCCTTTCTCTCTAATAGAGAAAGCAAAACTTTCATTTGGCTTCAAGATCAGTCAACACACAGATCATATCTATAGACTGGAAAACACAAATATGTATGTGATATGCAGTCCTTTATCACATAAGCCACCTAAGGCTGACAGTATGTTTGTGAAATAATACTCAGACACGTACAAAGCAGAACCATATACGTACGTAATCACTGTCAAATGAGTGGGTATGCACAGAACCTTAAGGATGTCTCAAATCACACCATGAGTGAGGGCCAGACTTGGGGTCTACACCTCATGTATTGGGTCCAAGAATCAAGGATTCACTGAGTCATGGAAGACTCACTTTTTGATACCAATCTGAATCTCTTACCTGAAGTGTGATATCAAAGAACTTGAATCTTAGGCACAAACAATTCGAGTGATTAGCATTTCTGTACATTTCCATCATGGTGTCAGAAAACAAAAGAATACTTGCCAGTTTTCCAATCTGGCAAAGTTCAAAAAATGCCTGCCTGCCTGCCTGCCTATCTTGTCAAGGCAGCGAATGATAGCTTGTTGGCTGAGAAAATGGCCCACTCAGAATGAGGAGGCAGGGCAAACGGCTGCCTGTGCCTTTATAATTTTTTTTTTCTTACAGAATTTAAAGAAGTTAAGGAATTACTTCTCTTGAATGAAAACTCCATATTTTAATAAATTAGAGTGGTTGACAACCTGGAATGGATGGAGCAGAATGTTACATAATTTCTAACCTCCTCTTCCGCCTTTGTATGTGTTCTGAATGAAAAGGAAACTATTTTAGCAGACAGGAAGAATAGACAAAAACTAAAAGAAACGCCGAATTACCAAAGTCTTGCTTTTGCCTACACACAGATAGATTGAGATAGGATTAAAATTCACAAGGTAATGATTTAGAGACTCAGAACCCAGATATTTTGAGAGTTGATGGCTCAGCAAAAACACAAATTACTTTTAGACCCAATCTATTATTTATTATTTCAATGTATAAAAAATGCACTCAATGCATCTTTGGGATGAAGAGTTCAAAGTCATTGTGATTGTTTACTTGGCTTTTCTTTGGCATAGAGAAATCTGCATATTTTATGTCAGGCTGAAGTTGTGTACCATACAAGACTGTCATGTCATAAAAACCAAAAGTTAACTTTCAAGAATAAAATTCACAGTACCCATAAATATACTAATTACTTTCAGTGAAAGTCACTCAGTCGTGTCCGACTCTTTGCAACCCCATGGACTATATAGGTGTTCTCCAGGCCAGAGTACTGGAATGGGTAGCCTTTCCCTTCTCCAGGGGATCTTCCCAACCCAGGGATCGAACCCCGGTTTCCCACACTGCAGGCAGATTCTTTACTGTCTGAGTCACCAGGAAGCTCAATTACTTTTAAGCTACATATAAAAATAAAATCCTATCAATAAGAGTTTTAATTAAATAATGAGGGATGGCTGCTGAGATTTCGAGTGGGCATTATTTTTATCATTATAGTTGATCATTTCTATTGCCTTCAAAGCAGAGTAAAAAAAAAACCCTCCACAGGATAAAAAAGCCTGAACTTCATTATTTGTAAACTGAAGTAATTAATGCCTTTAGTGTGGTTATCTGTGCTTACATTAAATTACCATTTCCAACATCTTCTTTCTTCCTTTCTCCAGTGTTCCCCCCCCAAACACCACAGCTTCCAAAAGCCTTTGGTCTGTTTAGTAGGCCAGTTTTCCAATTTGGTGTACCTACAACGCAAGAAACTTGGGTTCAGTCCCTGGATTGAGAAGATCTCCTGGAGAAGGAAATGGCAACCCACTCCAGTATTCTTGAATGGGAAATCCCATGGACAGAGAAGCCTGGCAGGCTGTAGTTCATGGGGTCACAATCAGACAGGACTGAACAACTAACATTTTCGCTCTCACTTTCCAGTCTGAAAAAAGAAAAGTGGTTATGCTGAGCTCAAAAGTTTCCCATATCACTTTCGTTGGCGATTAGTCATAATTCTTAGAAAATTCACATGGTGATTCTGAGACTCTTCTTTCTAAAAAAATTATAATGATGAAAAATAGTGTTTCTTCTATTAAAAATTAATTTCAGTGCTACATTTAATTGAAAAGTATTACTCTGAAATCAATTTCTTGCTTTTTTTTTCCTGAAAACAGACTGTATGTAAGTAGATAAGGAAAGTTAAAATGTGTTTTAAAAGCTGAATCATAGATAGTTCCCTTCATAAATATTTAAATCTTGAGTCTGGGTTTTGTCTTCTATTTGAGTTTTCATTGTCTCTTCAATATATAATATTTCATATCTGATGGGGTGTAACTATTTTTGAATATAGTAAAAGATCAAAGTTTTACTATATAATAAATATAGTTTGTTGTTCTCTATTAAAGGTTGAGAGTTGAATACATTTATAAATTCATAAATCAGCAGCCAGTTTGGCAAACTTCTTATATTAAATTAGACAGCATTTAATTATTAAGACAACTAGGAGATGAGTGAGATGCTAATTAAAACCCTAGTAAACAGCTACTCTCCATTCCTGACTTATAATTCAGTGTCCATCAAAAAAATCAAATTAAGGACACCATATCTTCTTACATCTGAATATCTTGAAAGAAATCTGACTGTTAAATCTACTATCATTAGATGCTAAATTAGGATATAAAGAATAAGCTTATAAAACAACTGACCAAATAAATGAAAAAACTCCATAGAGTGAGATTTTTAAAATGATAGGGATATAAGACGGTCTACTTAGAAAAGTACCTTTCACATTTTTGTGCAACAAAAAGCAATACAGCATTTTCAAATTGCAGGTAAATAGACATTTGTGTTGTTGTATCACCAGTTCAACATCTCTGTGCAGCACAAATAGGATGAATAAAGCTATACGGTACAGAAAAAGATTATTCAAAATTGAATTCCAGTTTTATCTTGCTCATCACATGAATGTGAGTGAAAATAATTCAGAAGCTTAATCTGAACAAACTACTTATCATGGAGCACTTAACGAAATACTGCTTTCAAACAGCGTTTAGGATATAAACTCTGGGATGAAGAATCAGAGATCCCATTACCTGGTACAATGAAGTGTTTTTGGAGCTATGTTCTTTAATGCTTTTCATCTCTAGTTGATAAAGATGGTTGGACCAGCTTCCAGGAGGAGGTGGGGTGAGTTTCCATGAGTCTGTCTACTTAAAAATTTCTAGGACCAAAATTCATACCATATCAGACAATGCTGCTGCTCTGTCCTGCCTTCAGGAAAGCATAAAACAACTCCACATGTTACTGGGGAATGCTCAAGTCCCAGTGTCTGAGGAAATGGGATTTTAAAGAACCATGTGTATGTGTATATATATATATATTTTTTGTCTGAAATTTCAACACTGTGTTGTGTGTTTATAAAATATTATTTAATAGAAGTGAAGAACACAGTCTGTTTCACATGATTAATTTAAGTAACCCTAAGGTAGTAGGATCACTTATGTTTATTGAATTAGCTACACAAACACTTTTTGGTGCAGGTCACTCACAGTAGTCTCCCTGTACCGTTGTTCCTACTCACCTCGATGCCTGAACATACAAACCTTCAAGGGTCAGACTTTCACAGATGCCAGCATGCTCCTATCCAGACATCACCGGATCAGTTTTGCAAGAGGGAAGATAGAATTGAATCCAACAAGCAACCAGAGCCTGTGCCATCGTCCAGCATGAGCGAAATTGCAGCTTGCATCCCCTCTCTGATTGCTGCCAGTCCTTCAGCTGTACCATCTCCCACCTCCTCTCCCTCCTCCAGTCAGAAAATCTTCTTGCCTGTTCACTCAATGCCAACCCCTGTATGCCAGTGGTTATTCTGTACTACTGTACTTTTCAAGGTGCTGCACTGTGAGATTAAAAATGTTCATTTTTGTGTTTTTTTTTAATGTTTTATTTGTGTGAAAAGTATTAGAAACATATTACAGTACAGTACTATATAGCCAGTTGTGTTATTTGGGTATCTGAGCTAACTTTGTTGGAGTTACAAACAAATTGGGCTTAAGAATGTGCTCTCAGAACATAACTTGTTTGTACGTAGGGGACTTGCCGTATCTATGCTCTCAGCAATGTGCTTTGCAGTTCTATTCATCAAGAGGTAGAGTCCAATTTTGGTTTCCAGGGTATATGCCTAGGCATGGGATTGCTGGGTCATATGGTGGTTTTATTCCTATTATACAGAGAGAAGTGAGTCAGAAAGAGAAAGATAAATACCATATTCTAATGCATATATACAGAATCTAGAAAAACGATACTGAAGAATTTATTTACAGGGCAACAGTGGAGAAACAGACATAGAGAATAGACTTATGGTCATGGGGAGAGGGGAGAGGAGGATGAGATGTATGGAAAGGGTAACATGGAAACTTACATTAGCATATGTAAAATAGAGAGCCAATGGGAATTTGCTGTATGGCTAAGAAACTCAAACAGGGGCTCTGTATCAACCTAGAGGGGTGGGGTGGGGAGGGAGACAGGCAGGACGTTCAAAAGGGAAGGGATATATATATACCTATGGCTGAGTCATGTTGAAGTTTGACAGAAAACAGCAAAATTCTGTAAAGCAATTATCCTTCAATTAAAAATAAATTAATTAAAAAAAAGAGGTAGAGTCCATATTCCCACTCCTTTAATTGGCACTCACCTTGTCAAATGTGGCCCAGGCAGTGGTGTACCAGTTTCCACCTTGGATTTATGAAACTTTGCTGACTTGTCTCTTTTGGGACCCCTTCCTCCATCCAATAAGCAAGACATGTTTTTATGGGAGTGAGGAACCTCAAAGATCAGAGCTGTATCAGCCTAGTTCTCCCTGCCAGGGCCCTAGACAGGTGAGACAAGCCATCTAAGACTGAGATCTGATTTGAAGCTTCAGATCTGACCCAACGTTATAGCTGATCGAGAAGCTCAGCTGAGCTCAGCCTAAATCACCATGAGAAAAATAAATGGCTGGCTAAGACAAATTCTTTGTAAATTGATGATAACCAATTGTCCTCAATTAGTGCTGTGGCACCTGAAACTGAGACATAATTCAGGATACAAATACATGAAGCCACATCTCAGTATGGACTGTTATCTTTAAACTATCTTTGACATTGTGTTTTGGAAAGCCATATGTAAGTCAGACTGATCGCCAGTAACTTTTGGTAATTTCTAAAAATTGTTTACCATATAGAAACATTTATATTTATATTTTATACTTTCTTCCATTGTGTAGAACTATTACAAAGGTGTTCTTGCTTGATTAATTAACATGTTCCACAGATTAAATAAAGTAGAAAACAAAACAAAGATGAAATCAACAAACCCCACAGACCTGCTGGAAACCAAATAATAAGGCTAAAGGTGTGTACATAACATTATGAAACGTCATCTTTTCTTCTGTATCTGGGCATTTCAGGTTGGTCAAGCACCATTCTATCAAAGCAGAGACAGTAAGTCCTCTTCTCCCACCATGCCAAAACTTTCAAATTACTGCAAGTTTATTTCAGCCATTATAGATCAATGTCCAAATTCATCAGAGTGGGCAAATGGTAGAATTTTAAAGTTAGAAGGCAGTTCAGAGGTTTCAAAGTGTGGTGGTGAAAAAAGCAATAGTATATGAATAACCCTATTCTATTAATGACTGTGCCACACAGACCTTCTTTAGCCAATAGTTTTTGATCGTAAAATGAGAGTTTGGGTATACATGACTTTTCTGTGTGAGAGGGCAATTATAATAATTCCTCCCTGAATTCTAAAAGATGGTGAAGAAGAGTTGAATTGCTGAGGAAAACAGAGAGGGTTTTTGAGATGATGAAAGGGAAGAAGAGAGACATCAGATGCCATAGACAGATAAAAGGGGTCTAATGGAGGAATTTGGAGATGCTTCTTTGGGATATTATGAGAGTTTCCACATAAATATTGTCAATACTTTCAGAGTTAGAGTAAATACTGAGGCAGATTGGGAGGGGGAAGGGAACAGACTGAGAAGTATAACCTAGTGTATCTAGGGGATCTCACATGTATTGGGCTGGCCAAAAATGTCATTTGGGTTTTTTGTTGGTGGTGGTTTTTAACAGCTTACAGAAAACCCAAACAAACTTTTTGACCAAACCAATACTAGACCTGAGGAAAGAAGCTGCCCCCCCAAAGCCCAGTCATGTGTGAGTTACATAAGATTCTCTGCACATCTAAAAATCTCTGGCTAGAAAGGCAGCCCCTGCTTCACAGCATTTATACCAAACGACAGTTCTCTTCATCCTAAATTCTCTAACTCAGAATTCTTGATGAGCCATTTGGGACCTGGCTGATGTATATCTCTGTGCTATATATAAAAGATTTGTCAAAGAAATACATGGCACAAACAAAATCATAAAAGTGACACTCCAAATGCTTGAAAGAGCAATTTTCAAACATCCTAAATACTTTAGGATCACAGTCTAATCAATTGTCCTCCATAGAACACATTAAAGTCAAGACTGGTGACCTAAAAGGAGATATCTATATGTTTTCTCTAATTTTGTAGCATGATGATTGGAAGACTTTGCCTTTTTAAAGTGTGAATTATTACAAGATTAGGGAGATCGGCCAATAATTTGGCAGGCTGATTAGATGAATTAGTAAATTAACCCAAGCTGTTGTGTACATATGTAAGTCCTCTGAGATGCGAATTTTTAGTTGATTCCTCAAGGGTTCTTGTTAAATGGCAAGATGGTTGTTTGACTGTTCAAACAGGTATTTAAAAAAAGCAGTCAGTTCACTTCCCTACCAGTGGGAATGGACTTTACACAGACCTTACCACCACTGAATGTCAAAGTTCCACTTGAAGCTCAAGGTTGGGTTAGTTTCATTTGCTCTTCTTCTGTTCACTTCCCAACTTCCATATACCCACAGACATTATTAATCAATGCTGGAAGGCCACTCTTGTCAGTGACCCTGGCCCATTCTCCAGTCTCCTCCTGCTCCTTTCCCCATATCTTTCCCTCCGTCCCCCACGAGTCCTTCCTGCACCATCTGTCATGTTCTCAGTTCCCCTATAAAGCTCTGAACACATTAGGCTGGAATGTACTGGAGCAGAGGGGAGATAGGATGGGATGTGATCCACCCGAGCTGGGCCCGACTTCTGCGACTCTGTTTAATAACTGTGTAGTCTCGGGGAGTTTACTCAACCATAGTCCCTGTTTCCTCATTTGTGATCTGAAGGTACGGGTAGCCAATTTGCATGGTTGCTGTGGGAATTCAGGATGATATAGAGAAAGCTCTCAGAAGTTAGCACGTAATTAGCAGCTCAAATGATTGTCTCTGCTTGTTTCCTCTCATTGAGATCCATACCGACTCCCAGTGTCACTGCTTCCCCCAGAACACTCTAAAGGTTGCTCTTATATTTCGGCTTCTTGAAGAGGACTCAATATTATCCTGTCTTCCTGCAGCTTCCTGGCAGTTTTGAGTAGTTTTCATTTAAAATCTCTCCTTATTTGAAGGATATGCCTCCCTCTTTTATCTCTTGGTTCCTAACAATAAAAACTTCATATAATTATCCTTTTATTTGATCCCAAGGAAGCCGGGTGGCAAGGACAGCCAATATTATCTTGATGAAATATACAGGTGCGTTTTAGTGTTGCCTCTGGGGCGTTTCAGTCTTCAAGGACTTTGAAACTTGGCTCACAGTTTCTCTCTTCATTCCAGCGTCCGCTGTCATCTTAAGTGACTTCATGTTATATACTGATGAGCCCTCTAACAGCCTGCCCTCATACTGACAGTCTCCTCCATTCCACTTTACCAACCCCATTTGCAGAGGCACACTTTGGGCCTTTTATCATGTGGAACTGCTCCTCTGAAAATCTGAATTTTGAAGTGACTCTTTCTGCCCATAACCTTGTATTCTTTCTTTTCTCCAACTCTTTGACTCCCACAAAACCTGTTCTGCCTCATCACACAATCTTGCTTCTCAAATCCTTTATAGTCATTCAGTCTATTAATGTCTTACTTCGTTTCCTCCACAAAGAGCCTGAATTTCAAGTACGTATTTATTCATTCATACATTCATTTAATTGTTCATTTGCACATTCATTCCACATTTATTAAGTGCCTTTTGTGTGTTGGACACTATAGTAGGACATGTGATAGACCATTATCCTAGGCCTGAAATGACTCAGGGTAGACTGGTTCCAAATAGGAAAAAGAGTACGTCAAGGCTGTATATTGTCACCCTGCTTATTTAACTTATATGCAGAATACATCATGAGAAATGCTGGACTGGAAGAAACACAAGCTGGAATCAAGATTGCTGGGAGAAATGTCAATAACCTCAGATATGCAGATGACACCACCCTTATGGCAGAAAGTGAAGAGGAACTAAAGAGCCTCTTGATGAAAGAGAAAGAGGAGTGAAAAAGTTGGCTTAAAGCTCACTATTCAGAAAACGAAGATCATGGCATCCAGTCCCATCACTTCATGGGAAATAGACAAGGAAACAGTGGAAACAGTGTCAGACTTTATTTTGTTGGGCTTCAAAATCACTGCAGATGGTGACTACAGCCATGAAATCAAAAGACGCTTACTCCTTGGAAGAAAAGTTATGACCAATCTAGATAGCATATTCAAAAGCAGAGATATTACTTTGCCGACTAAGGTCCGTCTAGTCAAGGCTATGGTTTTTCCAGTGGTCATGTATGGATGTGAGAGTTGGACTGTGAAGAAGGCTGAGCGTCGAAGAANCAACCTAGACAGCATATTAAAAAGCAGAGATATGACTTTGCCGACTAAGGTCCCTCTAGTCAATGCTATGATTTTTCCTGTGGCCATGTATGGATGCGAGAGTTGGACTGTGAAGAAAGCTGAGCGCTAAAGAATTGATGCTTTTGAACTGTGGTGTTGGAGAAGACTCTTGAGAGTCCCTTGGACTGCAAGGAGATCCAACCAGTCCATTCTGAAGGAGATCGGCCCTGGGATTTCTTTGGAGGGAATGATGCTAAAGCTGAAGCTCCAGTACTTTGGCCACCTCATGCGAAGAGTTGACTCATTGGAAAAGACTCTGATGCTGGGAAGGACTGGGGGCAGGAGGAGAAGGGGACGACAGAGGATGAGATGGCTGCTGGCATCACTGACTCGATGGATGCAAGTCTGAGTGAACTCCGGGAGCTGGTGATGGACAGGGAGGCCTGGCGTGCGGCGATTCATGGGGTCGCAAAGAGTCGGACACGACTGAGCAACTGAACTGAACTGAGCAGACATAGAAGGAGTAGTTGAGTGTGCTGCTGCTGCTGCTAAGTCACTTCAGTTGTGTCCGACTCTGTGCGACCCCAGAGACGGCGGCCCACCAGGCTCCCCCGTCCCTGGGACTCTCCAGGCAAGAGCACTGGAGTGGGGTGCTGTTTCCTTCCTGCAATAATAGTAGGAGACTCTAACAGCCCGCTCACACCGAGGGACAGATCATCAGAACAAAATTACTAAGGAAAAGCAAGTCCTAAATGATACGTTAGACGAGACGGATCTCATCGATATCTTCAGGACTTTCCATCCAAACGCAAATGAATACATCTTCTTCTCAAGTGCACATGGAACATTCTCCAGGATAGACCACACTTGGGTCACAAATCAAAACTTAGTCAATTTAAGAAAATTGAAATAGTATCAAGCATCTTTTCTGACCACAATGCTTTTGCATTGTGCAAAATTGAAATAGTATTCAAGCATCTTTCCTGATCACTTTCGATATCAATTACAAGAAAAAAAACTGTAAAAAGAAAAAAAAAACACATGGAGATTAAATAATACATTTCTAAATAACAACCAGGTTACTGAAAAAATCAAAAGGGCAATCAAAAAACGCCTAGAAACACATGAGAAGGAAAACATGAGAAGTCAAAACCTATGGGACGCAGCAAAAGCAGTCCTAAGAGGGAAGTTTATGGCAATACGATCCTCCCTTTAGAAACAGAAACGTCAAATAGACAAGCTAACTTCACACCTAAAACAACCGGCAAAAGAAGAGCAAAAGCCCCCAAAAATTAGCAGAAGGAAAGAAACCATAAAGATCTGAGCAGAAATAAGTGAAAAAGAGACGAAAGAAACAATAGTTAAGATTAATAAAGCTAAAAGCTGGCTCTTCGAGAAGGTAAACAAAGCTGACAAGCCTGTAGCCAGACTCATCAAGAAAAAATGAGAAGAGTCAAATCAACAAAATTAGAAATGAAAAAGGAGAGGCTACAACAGGCAATGCAGAAATACAAAGGATTGTAAGAGATTATTACGAACAACTATATGACAATGAAATGGATAACCTGGCAGAAATGGACAGATTCTTAGGAAAATGCAGTCTTCCAGGACTGAACCAGGAAGAAATAGAAATTATGAACAACCCAATTACTAGCATTGAAATAAAAACTGTGATAAAAAGTCTCCCAAAAAACAAAAGCCCAGGACATGATGGCTTCACAGTTGAATTCTGTCAAACATTTAGAGAAGATCTAATGCCTATTCTTCTAAGACTCTTCCAAAAAATTGCAGAGGAAGGAACACTTCCAGACTCATTCTACAAGGCCACCATCACCCTGATACCAAAACCAGACAAAGATAACACACACAAAAAGAAAACTACAGGCCAATATCACTGATGAGCATAGATGCAAAAATCCTCAACAAAATTCTAGCAAACAGAATTCAACAACACATTAAAAAGCTCATGCACCATGACCAAGTTGGGTTTACTCCAGGGATGCAAGGATTCTTCAATATATGCAAATCAATCAATGTGATACATCATATTAACAAACTGAAAGATAAAAACCAAATGATAATCTCAATAGATGCACAAAAAGCCTTTGATAAAATTCAGCACCCATTTTTGATTAAAACTCTTCAAAAAATGGGCATGGAGGGAACCTACCTACGCAGTAAAGGCCACATGTGATAAGCCCACAGCAAACACTATTCTCAAGAGTGAAAACCTGAAAGAATCCCCCCTAAGATCAGGAACAAGACAAGAGTGTCCACTCCCACCAGTCTTATTCAGCATAGTTTTCGGAGCCCTAGCTACAGCATTCAGAGCAGAAAAAGAAATAAAAGGAATCTAGACTGGAAAAGAAAAAGTAACCCTCTCACTGTTTGCAGATGACATGATACTATACATAGAATACCCCAAGGACACCATCAGAAAATTTCTAGAGCTAATCAGTGAATTTAGCAAAGTCACAGGATACAAAACCAATACACAGAAATCACTTGCACGGCTATACACGAACAAGGAAAAGTCAGAAAGAGAAATTGAAGAATCAATCCTGTTCACCATTGCAACAAAAAGAATAAAATATCTAGGAATAAACCCACCTAAGGAGACAAAAGAACTGTGCACAGAAAATTATGACCCTGATTAAAGAAATGGAAGACGAGAAAAACAGATGAAGAGACACTCCATGTTCCTGGGCAGGAAGAGCCAATGCTGTGAAAATGGCTGTACTGCCGAATGCAATCTGCAGATTCAACGCGACCCAATCAGATTGCCAGCAGCAGTTTTCACAGAACTAGAACAAAAAGTGTCACAGCTCATGTGGAAACACAAAAGACCTTGAATAGCCAAAGCAGTGTGGAGAAAGAATGGAGCTGGAGGAAGCAACCTTCCTGACTTCAGATTATACTACAAAGCTACAGTCGTCAAGACAGTATGGTACGGGCACAAAAACAGAAATACAGACCAACAGAATAAGATAGAAAGGCCAGAAATAAACCCATGCACCTACGGGTGCCTTATTTTTGAGAAAGGAGGCAAGAATATAAAATGGGGCAAAGAGAGCCTCTCCAATAAGTGGTACTTGGAAAACTGGACAGCCACATGTGAAAGGGTGAAATCAGAGCACTTCCTAACACCAGACACAAAAACAAACTCTGGATGGATTAATGACCTAAATGTAAGACCAGAAACTATGAAACTGTTAGAGGAAAACACAGGCAGAACACCCGATGACAGAAATCAAAGCAAGATCCTCCGTGACCCATCTCCTGGAGTAACGGAAATGTAAACAAAAGTAAACGAGTGGGACCGGGCTAAACTTAAAAGTGAACAAGAGTGAACGAGTGGGACCGGGCTAAACTTAAAAGTGAACAAGAGGGAACGAGTGGGACCGGGTTAAACTTAAAAGTAAACAAAAGTAAACAAGTGGGACCGGGTTAAACTTAAACGCTGTTGCACAGCAAAGGAAACTCTAAGCAAGGTGAAAAGACAGCCCTCAGAAGGGGAGAAAATAATAGCAAAGGAAACAACTGACAAAGGGTTAATCTCCAAAATATACAAGCAGCTCATACAACTCAATACCAGAAAAACAGAAAACCAATCAAAAAGTGGAGAAAAGACCTAAACAGAGATTTCTCCAAAGACACACGGATGGCTAACAAACACCTGAAAAGATGCTCAGCATCACTCGTTATCAGAGAAATGCAAATCAGAACTACCAGGAGATATCACTTCACAGTGGTCAGAATCAGTTCAGTTCAGTTCACTGGCTCAGTCGTGTCCGACTGTTTGCGACCCCGTGAATCACAGCACGCCAGGCCTCCCTGTCCATCACCAGCTCCCAGAGTTCACTCAGACTCACGCCCATCGAGTCGGTGATGCCATCCAGCCATCTCGTCCTCGGTCGTCCCCTTCTCCTCCTGGTCAGAATGGCCATCATCAAAAAGTCGACAAACAGTAAATGCTGGAGAGGTTGCGGAGAAAAGAGAATCCTCTTTCACTGTTGGTGGCAATGTAAATCGATACAACCACTGTGGGAGACGGGATGGAGCTTCCTTTAAAAGCTAGGGATAAACCACTCCATGCCCCAGCAATCCCACTCCTAGGCATACATCCTGAGGAAACCAAAATGGAAAAGGAAATTGTGCCCCAATGTTCACTGCAGCATCATTTACAATAGCTAGAATGTTGAAGCAACCCAGATGTCCGTTGACAAATGGATGGATAGAGAAGTTTTGGTACATACACACAATGGAATACTACTCGTCCATAGCAGGAACACATTTGAGTCAGTTCCAATGAGGTGGATGAACCTAGAGCCCATTACAGAGAATGAAGTTGGTCAGAAAGAGTAAGATGAATATCGTACGCTGCTGCTGCTGCTGCTGCTGCTGCTGCTGAGCCGCTTCAGTCGCGTCCCACTCTGTTCGACCCCAGAGACGGCAGCCCACCAGACTCCCCTGTCCCTGGAGTTCTCCAGGCAAGAACACTGGAGTGGGTTGCCATTTCCTTCTCCAATGCATGAAGGTGAAGAGTGAAAGGGAAGTCGCTCAGTTGTGTCCAACTCCTAGCAACCCCATGGACTGCAGCCTCCCAGGCTCCTCCACCCATGGGATTTGCCAGGCAAGAGCACTGGAGTGGGGTGCCATCGCCTTCTCCGGAATATCGTATACTAACGCATATATGAGAATCTAGAAAGATGGTGCCGGAGAATTTATTTGCAAGGCAGCACTGGAGAGAGCAGACTTATGGACACGCGAAGAGGGCAGGAGAGGGTGAGCTGTATGGAGAGAGTAACATGGAAGCTCACACTACCGTCTGTAAAATAGACAGCCAATGGGAATTTGCTGTATGTCTCAGGGAACGCAAACAGCGGTTCTGTATCAACCTAGAGGGGTGGGGTGGGGAGGGAGCTGGGAGGCAGGTTCAAGAGGGAGGGGACATATCTATGGCTGATTCCTGTTGAGGTTTGACAGAAAACAACAAAATTCTATTAAGCAGTTATCCTTCAATTAAAAACCAAATCAATTTTTTAAAAAAGCAACAACTCTTCAGCTTTCAGCTTTCTTTATGGTCCAACTCTCACATCCGTACATGACTATTGGAAAAACCATAGCTTTGATCATATGGACCTTTGTTGGCAAAGTAACGTCTCTGCTGTCCAGGTTGGTCATAGCTGTTCTTTCCAGGAGCAGCTGTCTTTTAATTTCATGGCTGTGGTCACCATCTGCAGTGATTTGGGAGCCCAAGCAAAGAAAGTCAGCCACTGTTTCCACTGTTTCCCCATCTATTTGCCATGAAGTGATGGGACAAGATGCCATGATCTTCGTTTTCTGAATGTTGAGCTTTAAGCCACCTTTTTCACTCTCCTCTTTCACTTTCATCAAGAGGCTCTTTAGTTCCTCTTCACTTTCTGCCGTAAGGGTGGTGTCATCTGCATATCTGAGGTGATTGATATTTCTCCCGGCAATCTTGATTTCAGCTTGTGCTTCATCCAGCCCAGCGTTTCTCATGATGTACTCTCCATAGAAGTTAAATAAGCAGGGTGACAGTACACAGCCCTGACGTACTCCTTTCCCAGTTTGGAACCAGTCCATTGTTCCATGTCTGGTTCTAACTGTTGCTTCTTGACCTGCATACAAGTTTCTCAGGAGGCAGGTCAGGTGGTCTGGTAGTCCCTTCTCTTGAAGAATTTTCCACAGTTTGTTGTGATCCATACAGTCAAAGATTTTGGTGTAGTCAATGAAGCAGGTTGTTTTTCTGGAACTCTCTTGCTTTTTCTATGATCCAATGGATGTTGGCAATTGAACATCTGGAAGTTCTCGGTTCACATACTGTTGAAGCCTGGCTTGGAGAATTTTGAGCATTGCTTTGCTAGCGTGTGAGATGAGTGCAATTGTGCGGTAGTTTGAGCATTCTTTGGCATTGCCTTTCTTTGGGATTGGAATGAAAGGTGACCTTTTCCAGTCCTGTGACCACTGCTGACTTTTCCAAATTTGCTGGCATACTGAGTGCAGCACTTTCACAGCATCATCTTTCAGGATTTGAAATATCTCAGCTGGAATTCCATCACCTCCTCTAGCCTTGTTCGTAGTGATGGTTCCTAAAGCCGACTTGCCTTCGCACTCCAGGCTGTCTGGCTCGAGGGGAGTGATCGTGGTTACCTGGGTCACTGAGGTCTCTTGTGTGCAGCTCTGTGTATTCTTGCCGCCTCTTCGTAGTGCCTTCTGCCTCTTTCCAGTCCTGCTTCTGCCCTTTATCGTGCCCATTTTCGCGTGAAGTGTTCCCTGGGTGTCTCTGATTTTCTTGAAGAGCTCTCTAGTCTTTCCCGTGCTGCTGCTTGAGCCCTCTTTCCGCGCATCGACTTGTCTCCCCTTGCCCCTCTTTGGGACTCTGCACTGAGATGGGGATGTCTTTCCTTTTCTCCTGTGCCTGATGCCTCTCTTCTTTTCTCAGCTGTTTGTTAGGCCTCCTCAGAAAACCATTTTGCTTTTTGGCATTTCTTTTTCTTGGGATGGTTTTGATCACCACCTCCTGTACAATGTTATGAACGTCCACCCATAATTCTTCACACACTCTATCTACCAGATCTAATTCCTTGAATCTATTTCTCACTTCCACTGTATAATCATACGGGATTTGATTTAGGTCATACCTGAATCGTCTAGTGGTTCTACCTACTTTCTTCCGTTTAAGGCTGAATTTTGCAATGAGGAGTTCATGACTGGGTGATGAAAATGGTCTAGAATTGTATAGTGGGATGGCCGCACCACACCAGATGTACTGGCAGCCACTGACTTGTCCACTTCAGACTGACTGAATTTTCTTTTATGTGGATTTCCTCTTCATGGAAAAAAAATGTTTGTTAGATTTTATAAACGTTTCTTGTGTTTATTGTGATGAGTCAGTGAAGATTTTTCATTCATTGTCAATGTGTTCAATGTTAATGTGTTTTCTAATGATACATCACTCTCACTTCCCTGAGACAAAGTTAATTTGGTGCAGTTATTTTTGATACATATTGACAGATTTGATTTGTTAAGTTTTATTTGATAATTTCAAATTTCTGTTTCTGAATATGACTAGTCTGTATTTTTTAAAATTTCATTGTAACATCTGGATTTGAAGTCTCAAGATTATTTGGGTAGCCTTCCTACTTCTTAATTACCTGAAATGCCTTTATAAGATTTGGATCACCTGCTTGTTAAATATTTGATGGAACTTTTCTTTAAGCCATCTGCACTTCTGGATGGGGTAGATCTTTAAGACTGGTAATCCACTTTCTCGGCCGTTATTGGGCTATTCGGGCATTCTGCTGTTTCTCAAGTGAGCTTTTCGCTTTGTTTGCTTTAGTGGTTTTCTGGCCTCATGGCTTGCAAGATCTTACCTCCTCACCCAGAGAGGGGACCCACACCCCCTGTGTTGGGAGTATGAAGTCTTGATCCACTGGACCACCAGGGAATCCCCTGAGGGAGTTTTGATACGTTTAATTTTTAAGAGAATATTTTGTATTTGATTTCAGCTTTGAATTTGTTGGCGAAGTCGGCTGCTGTGTTGGGGGAGTCAGGCCTTGGCTCAAGTGGGAGACACGCACGTCCGCTCTCCTCCCTGGGCAGCTTTGATTTTAAGATCGGTTTTGGCTGCGGGCGTGCCCCGTTGCGCACGCCTAATGCTGTTTTCTGAGGGCTTCTTTCCTCATTCCTTCTTCAGTCTCGCCACACTATGGCTTGTGTAGCTCGGATCAGTAGCCAATTGTTGTGTGACAAGGTTACATCCAAACTCAGTGACAGAAAATCAGTAACTGGGGTTAGGAAATAGCTGGACTTGGTTTACTTCATCCACTTTGGCAAGTGATTTTTTAAAAAGTGGCCAATTTTCTCTGTTTAATTGTAATGTGATTATTGCTCGCTCTCTCTCTTGTTCAGTCCCTAAGTCGTGTCTTTTTGCGGCCCAGGGGACTGCAGCACACCAAGCTTCCCTGTCCTTCACCACCTCCCACCGTTTGCTTAAACTCATGTCTATTTAGTCAATGAGGCCACCCAATCATCTCATCCTCTGTCGTCCCCTTCTCCTGTCCTCCATCTTTCCCAGAATCAGGGTCTTTTCCAATGAGTCAGCTCTTTGCACCAGACGGCCAAAGTACTGGAGCTTCAGTTACAGTATCAGTTCTTCCAAGGGATAGTCGGTGCTAGTTCCTTTAGCATTGACTGGTTTGATCCCCTTGCAGTCCAAGGAACTCTCAAGTCTACTCCAGCACCACAGTTCGAAAGCATCAGTTCTTCAGCACTCAGCCCTCTTTATGGTCCAACTGCAACAGTCCGACTCGCCCAGTGGGACACGACTGAGCGACCGAGTGTGCAGCTCCAGCAGGGCCTGAGCCCCTTGCCTCAGCAGCCCAGGCCCACGGGCCTCCTGCTTTGTGCTCCTCCAGAGGGTGTCCCCCATGAGGGCCTTTGTCTCAGGCAGGCCGGTGGGTGTCAAGACCGACACCCTGAGGTTCTGAGAGCAGCTTTCTGCGCCTGTCCGTCCGCGTGCACTCTGCTTGTGTCCGGCTTCCTCATGAGTCGGTCCCATGTTTTGTCTCTGCAAGTTCTGCGGCAGCAGGTCCGGGGCGGCTTGTCACAGGCGACACCAGAGCTGCAAGTCTCCTTTGCTTCACTTCTAAGATCACGCTCTGGTCTTACCTTTAGCACGTTCACCGTTCCCCTCTGTATTGGCGTTCTAGCATTGCCATATCAAAGCACCACAGACTGGCTGGCTTACAGAACAGATGTTTAGTGGCTCCGTTCCTGAGGCCAAGGTGGCAGCAGGGGCTGCCCCCTGAGCTGTGAGGAGCGGAGTCTGTCCCAGCCTCTCCCTTCCCCCTGGGGGATGCCGGAAGCCCTTAGCCTCCCTGATCTCTGNTCCCCTCTGTATTGGCGTTCTAGCATTGCCATATCAAAGCACCACAGACTGGCTGGCTTACAGAACAGATGTTTAGTGGCTCCGTTCCTGAGGCCAAGGTGGCAGCAGGGGCTGCCCCCTGAGCTGTGAGGAGCGGAGTCTGTCCCAGCCTCTCCCTTCCCCCTGGGGGATGCCGGAAGCCCTTAGCCTCCCTGATCTCTGCCTCTCCCTTCCCCCTGGGGGATGCCGGAGCCCTTAGCCTCCCTGATCTCTGCCTCTCCCTTCCCCCTGGGGGATGCCGGAGCCCTTAGCCTCCCTGATCTCTGCCTCTCCCTTCCCCCTGGGGGATGCCGGAAGCCCTTAGCCTCACTGATTTCTGCCCACATCCTCACAGCGTCTTCTCCTGGGACGTCTGTCTGACAGCTCCATCCTCTCCTCTTATGAGGATACCGGTCACAGTTAGGGCCACCTTGCTGACCTCACCTCTCTCCAGACAAGGAAACACTTGGTTGGGACCACAGCATGTGACCAGCAGGGCTGGGGCACAGTTCCATCTGTAAGTGTCCCTGTCATCCGGACTCAGCAGATAACTCACGAGTTCCAGGCTTTTGCTGATCTCACCCACGGGACGCATCTCAAGAGGACCTGCACGGCAGGACCCCTTCTCCTTCACCACCCAAGACGGCATCCCCACACTCAAGGAGAGCCTCCTCAGCCGGGAGCTGGGCAGGGGGCTTGCTCTGTGTGGGCCCTCCACATGCCTCGCACACCAGGGGTTTAGAAGCAGCTTTGGGGCAACATGCCGTGTTTCATGGAGTCCTAGCCAGCCTGCCAGACCGCCGACATTTACCCCGCTTCTAATCGAGGAGATGGGACCTGGTCTGGCAGGGGAGAGTACCACCCCATGGCCGCAGCCCCTGTCCACCCCCTTGGTGCCCCCCACAGCTGGCAGTCCCCGGTGGGAAGTGTCACGAGCCTCCTCTCACGGCCGAAACCCCGAGGCTCATACACAAGCTCTGGGGTGCTTTTCAGGCTGATCACGAGTACTGTGGCGTCTGTCCATTTCTGCTTCAAGTGCCCCTGCGGCTGGCTTTGTTGACCTGGCCGGCGTCTGGCTGGCAGCCTGGTGCTCCCTTCCAGCAGCTCATCGAAGTTTCCAGGGCCTGCATCAGTGGACCACAAGGCGATGCTGAGGTGATACGGACCAAGACACCTGAGCTTGGGGCGCAGCGACGGGCCCTGGGGGAGGCGCTGGCCTCGGAAGGTCACTCAGGCAGTGGGGGCGGATGCACTGTNAGCTGGCATTCCAGAATGTTACTCTTTTCTCCAGCCTTTACCTTGGTGCTCTCTTCCTGGAGGTCTTGGTCTCACTTCACCGAGAAAACAAAGGCTTCCACTTATGAGCTGCCTCAATACCTCTCACCCTTCATCTGTACTTTCTTCATATTCTGTAAAGAAACAGAGGAAACAAGGTATGATGTAATTGGCACACGGCACTTCTCCACAGGCACCTCTGGCTTCCACCTTGATTCTTAACTTATGTGCTGTTTCAGTCTTCCATTCCTCCTCCCCAAGAAAGATGCTTACCCTCAGCTTACAAACATCCTAAACATGCTTTCTTTGAACTCTGCCTGCTATTCAGGATTCCATCACAAAATTCCAATAATTGCATTCCATCTCCACTCATTGCCTTCACTTACCAATCTCTCCTTCACTCCAGGGCAGCATGACATTGACCTCTCAAACTAACCAAGTTGCCGAAACCCCTCAGTGGCCCTTCAGGCCTTTTGTTCCTGGAAATGATTGAACATGGCTTGTGTTTGTTGTGATCCAGTCCACCCCCTGGCCAGAACTTGATAAGTAGCAACTCTGTCAAAAATCCTGGAACTTTTTTGGCTTTTTCCCATCCTGATACTTCACCTCCCTGGTTCTACATTGACTTGCTTGCCCCATTTATCTGTTTGCCCACTTGCTCCATCTTTGATTTCCAAGTGATGTTTATCACTTGAATCTGACAACAGATTTGCATTCTCTGGCAAATCTTTAGAACATGCCCACAAAGTCTGATAGAGCTTCAAGCACGGAGTCCCACTTGCTGACTTGTTAGCATACCTGGTTTCTCTGCTGGTCTGATCTATTCTGTGTGGGTAGGAATCTTAAAGCCTCTCCTCCCTTAATTTTCATGATACTCTCCTCTCCTGATGCTTTTTATACTACCCTAACCACTCTTTCAAGCATCCTGTGAAATCTCTTCTTCCTTTTCATCTCTATACACATTTCTTGGCAGATTGCATCCACTCCCATGGCTTAACCATCATCCCTGTGTTGCCAGCTCCCAAATTTATAATTCCAATTTTGAGTTCTGCATATGTAATACCAAGGCACACTGGATAGCTTCTTGAATTTGGACTTCAAATTCAACATATCTAAAAGCAGACACATCGTCTTTCCTTCTACCTTGTATCTTCTCTCATCTTCCCATCTCAGTTAACATTACTTTAAGTTCTATACCTAACAGCTACTCAAACTTGATGCTTTTGAAATGCCACCTCTGCTTGGTCTCAGGAATTTGTTTTCAGGTCAGTTTCTTCTACTGTAGTTTAGATCAGTTTGCAGTGTCTCTTGCAATATCTGCCTGTCCGGATTTTTCTAATAGTCTGGTAACTAGTCTTCCTCTCACAATTGCTTCTCTTTCCAAGCCATTTTCCACTTTGCATCAGAGAGCTTGCCTGCTAATGGAGAGTTTTGCTTTTACCACTCTGCAGCTTTGAAACCTTTTCTGGATTCTGCTGCCTATACGGCAAAAGCCACCCTCTAGTTGGGCACTGACAGTCCTTCATAATCTGACCCCCCTCCTCAATTTTTGTCTCCATGCTCACATGGTTGCCCATTTCTCCTCTGTGCTCTAGTTATGTTAGTCAACGTTAATTCATACAACTGAACCCAAGATGTCACATCTGAAGCTCTGTGTAAGCTTCCTCTTCTATCCAAGGTGACTTTGCTTTCTTTCCTTCCAACTTAAACCTTAATTCAATGCTATTCTCTGATAGGATTTCTGAGTAGTCTTTCCAACGGATTTCTGCTGTGTCCCCCGAGCATTTATTTCTCCCCTTAAATGCTGACTCAGGGACCCAGGCTCCTTCTCTTTTTAGCTCTGCCATCTCCTGCAGCTCAGAGTGTTCAACTAGATTTCTGCATCTGATTAGAAGACGAGAAAGGTAAATGGAGTTTGATGGCATACATCACTGCTGTTGACAAGCCACTGGCCACGACTTCATCACATGGCTGCAGTTAATTGCAATGGAGGCTGAAAACAGTCATCTTACTTTGCCCAGGAGGAAAAGGGAAATGGTCCAGTGAGCTGCCAGTGAAAGTCTTTCCACACTGGCACATGGAGATGATTAGTGTATACATTTGGAAGGTGAATGAATCAACTTGATTATTACAGAATGGGCATTAGCTGTGGTTAAGTCTATGCCAATGTATGATCTTACCATTCAGATTCCTTATTGGCTTCCAACATTGTAGTTCAAGAAAAACATGCCATATGACCAGTTATACCACTGGTAAAGAAATTGATTTTACAGCTTAGCCAAATATTTTCTTTGTTCATATTCATTATATATAATTCTTATTGACATTATCAAAGTTCAGAGATACACCACTGTCCTAAGAACACTAACAGTGTAATGAAAAGAATTTGATGTTTATTCTGCACAGCAATCTACAAATCACTCAGAATTACTTTATGAAGTTGCCACGCTTCAAGGCCTTTCATTTCAGATTCTATCTCTTTAACAATGTGTTTGGGAATGGCAGGCCGGATCCTATGCAAAGTGTAGTCCTACTGAAGCAGTATAAAGAGGCTTAAGGGGACTTAAGGTGTCAATGGCACCCCACTCCAGTGGAAAATCCCATGGACAGAGGAGCCTAGTGGGCTGCAATCCATGGGGTTGCGAAGAGTCAGACACGACTGAGCGACTTCACTTTCATTTTTCACTTTCATGCATTGGAGAAGGAAATGGCAACCCACTCCAGTGTTCTTGCCTGGAGAATGCCAGGGATGGGGGAGCCTGGTGAGCTGCCATCTATGGGGTCGCACAGGGTCAGACACAACTGAAGTGACTTAGCAGCAGCGGCAGCATACTGCTTCCTGCTGGGTATGACTGACAAGTCAAAGTGGCCTAAATGTCTTCATTTTTAAAATCATGGACTTTTCATGGATAATCTTTTAGGCCTCTTGCAATTTTAACATTTGCTTCCAGGGTCTATTTGAAAATGCTGTTTAATAGGAGATAGGCTGGTTAATAGACTAATAGAATGACAGTCAATGGGGAGCTTATAATTTCTAAGCAAGCTGTTAAATGAAGTCGTGCTTGGTATTAGAAGTGTGTTAATCATCCTTAATAGCAAGGGGAAAGTGCTATCTAAAATTAGGTATGGTCTGCTCTATTGCTATGCATGTTATCAGACTGTAGCACTGCAATTCTTTGGCCCACGTGCCAGGCCTGTTCCCCTCTCCACAGCTCATGTGACGTCACATACCTGCGAGGCTGCTAGATGGCCTACCACTGAGAGTAGCCAGTGCCTTTCTTTATCTTAACATCATCTGTTAAGATGCTATGATTTTAGCTGAAATAATTGTTTGCTTACTGACAAAGAGTGTTTGGAATGGTTTGTCAAGCGTTTGTTCAAGGACCATGCAAATAGGACTAACACCCAGGAAAACGCATGGGCTCTCAGTGGGGTGTCCCCTCCCCCAGAGCTTAGAGGTCTTCTCACCATCCCATCCAGTATCAGGAAATGTAATGGCTTTAATTCCATTTTTGCTCCAGATGACACTCAGGAAATGATAATGAAGTCTCCAGATTTTCCTTTGTTCCAGAAAGTCATGCCAGTGAAGTCAATAGTGTAGATTAGCGCAGTGTCTCAGTAACGGTCTTGGAAATGTAATGACAGAAACAGACTCAGGGACATGAAGAACAGACTTATGGTTGCCACGAGTGGGGGGAGTCTGGGACTAGCAGACGCAAGCTAGTATATACAGGATGGATAAACAGCAAGGTCCGGTTGTATAGCACAGGGGACTAGATTCAATATACTACAATAAACCATAACAGAAAAAAAATGTATAACAAGACTTGGCCTGACCATCTATGATCCAGAACATACTGTGTCACTCATTAGGTGCCCCAGCATGGTCAACTATTTTAAGCCTCCTATTCCTGACTCATTATTTATGAAATGGGAATAATGCACTCATTTGTTTATTCATTGAGCACGTGCTGTATGCTGGGTGCTGTGTGGGGACTGGGGAAATAGTAGAGAACAAAATCAATTCCCACCTGCATGGAGCTTTCGTTCAAGTACAGAAAGACAGACAGAAACCACACACTGTTAGATGACAAAAAGTGCCCTTAGGGAAGAAGATGCAGGGGAGTCAAGGAATGGTTCTGAATAGGTGACATGGCTTGGCATGCTGCAATTCATGGGGTCGCAAAGGGTCGGACACAACTGAGCGACTTCACTTCACTTCACTGCAAATAAAACTTAGAAGAAATGAAGGAGAAATCAATGTGTCTGTCAGGGCAGAGTGTTGCAGGAAGAAGGCAGGACACAAATAAGAAGCTTGAGGGAAAAATATAGCCTTTTTTCACACTGTCATTATATGGCTGTTATAAGCATCAAATGAAACTAATATATGTGATCTGAATATTGTTATGTGTTATACCCATCTTCACTGCTGTTACAGCTAGTATTTTTTTACGGTTTATTGTTGCAAAATGAACTATTTATATACATATATAAAGCTATCATTTACTGTCTTCTTGAACTAGCATTGCTAGTGCTGTAAGATTTATTCTTTTCTTCTTTTATTTCTTTGTGAGTGTTGCACTATTTTTTATTTTATTGAAGTATAGTTGATTTACAATGCTGTGCTAATTTCCGCTGCACAACCAAGTGACTCAGTTGTACACATATATGTATGTATGTATATATATGTTCTTTTTCATATTTTTCCACTATGGCTTTTTACAGAATATTGCATATAGTCCCTGTGCTATACAGTAGGACATTGTTGTTTATCCATCCTATATACACTAGTTTGCATCTCTAATCCAAACTGCAAGTCCTTCTCTCTCCCCCCACCTCCTGCCCCTTGGCAACCACACGTCTCTTCTTTTTGTCTGTGAGTCTGTTTCTGTTTTGTAGATATGTTCATTTGTGTCGAAAAGTAAACTATTTTATGTTTCATAAAAAGAGAGAACTTCTCTGACAGGAAATTTAAAGGACATGTAAAAAGTGCCATAATCTTGAGGTTCACAGTGAAAGCATATTTTACCTTCAAAAAATTTATAAAACACTAGAAGTCTCAGAGAAGGTAATGGCACCCTACTCCAGTACTCTTGCCTGGAAAATCTCATGGACAGAGGGGCCTGGTGGGCTACAGTCCATGGGATCACTAGGAGTCGGACACGACTGAGCGACTTCACTTTCACTTTTCACTTTCATGTATTAGACAAGGAAATGGCAACCCACTCTAGTGTTCTTGCCTGGAGGATCCCAGGGACAGAGGAGCCTAGTAGGCTGCCGTCTGTGGGGTCGCACAGAGTCGGACATGACTGAAGCGACTTAGCAGCAGCAGCAGCAGCAGCAGAAGTCTGCAGGAAGAGTAGAGTATATGAGAAAATAAGGCAAAGGTCAGATGATGGAGCAGTTAGCAGTCTGCTGAATCATCTCTGAGATCTGAGAATTCACTGATTCTTACAATATTGAGATTGGTTTCTCTGCTAAGGAATCCTTCTCTCTACCTGCTTTCCCTCTTTCTCTCTTCTTCTCTTTCCTTTCTCTCTTGTTTATCTGCCTCTTGCACACAAATTTTGAGGGGGCTTACAGGAAGAATGGGCTTCCCAGGTGGCACTAGTGGTAAAGAACCTGCCTGTCAATGCAGGAGATGCGTGAGATGCTAATTCAATCCTTGGGTTGGGAAGATCCCCTGAAAGAAGAGATGGCAACCCACTCCAGTATCCTTGCCTGGGAAATCCCACAGAAGAGACTGGCAGGTTACAGTTCATAGGGTTGCAAAGAGTTGGACAAGGCTGAAGCAACTTAGCATACACAAAGTCACAAGAAGAACACAATAATAAATAGTGCCTAAGAAGGAGGAGACCTGGGTTCAATTCCTGAGTTGGGAAGATCCCCTGGAGAAGGAAGTGGCAACCCACTCCAGTACTCTTGCCTCGAAAATCCCATGAAAGGAGGAGCCTGGGAAGCTACAGTCCATGGGGTCACAAAGAGTCGGACACGACTGAGGGACTTCACTTTGACTTTGAAGAAGGAGGAACTTACAGCACCACATGAATATAGCTAAGAACACATTTCTTAATGTTCAATTCAAACACTATTATAGATATTTTCATGATAAGTTAAGCAACAGGCAAATTTTATAATTTTCTCAGATAAACAAGAATGCAGAGAAGTTGGCTCCTTGCTTCTGCTTCTCTGATGTTGGGGAATGGTTGGCTTGAGTATGGAAACACCCTTGACATCTATTTGTGTTTCTATACATACATGGACTTTTCAAAATCATGTCCAAAGTCGTGTCCAACTCTTTGCAACCCCATGGACTGCAACATACCAAGCTTCCCTGTTGTTCACTATCTCCTGGAATTTGCTCAAACTCATGTCCATCACGTTGCCGATGCCATCCAACCATCTCATCTTCGGTCATCCTCTTTTCCTCCTGCCTTTAATCTTTTCCAGCATCAGGGTCTTTTCCAATGAGCTCATCCTGAATGAAGAACTCTTCACATCAGGTGGCCAAAGTATGGGAGCTTTAGCTTCAGCATCAGTCCTTCCAGTGAATATTCAGGGTTGATTTTCCTTAGGATTGACTGGTTTAATCTCCTTGCAGTCCAAGAGCCTCCCAAGAGTCTTCTTCAGCACCCTAATAAACAACTTAGGAAATGAAAGACAGAACTGAGAGAATGTTTACCACAGGATACACAATGAGAGAGAAAGTCTATAAGGGGATTAGTTAGCTATAATTGAAATATCCATTCCTGGGGTAAAGTCACACAGTATTTACTCATGCATGTTTATAGATACCACCATCATGAATTTTAAGTATCATTGAAAATTATTAATATATTCCCCAGCTTCTACACTAACCCCCCATGATCTGAAAATTAGAGCCTCTTTTGTAAGATTTGTGGACAATAAGTTCTAGATCCTTTCATTTACTTATTTATTTAGTCAAGTTCAACATTTACTATGTTTTCTACCCATCTGGTATGTAACTTGAGGCCATGGTTTTACACTGTCTAGGAAAAGAAGCAGGCTCTGGAAGTATAGAGCACTGGACTTAACTGTTTTAACTGGCAAAAAGAAAAGGATTTCTGCCTGAGTTCTCCCAGGTCTCTTCGCTCAAGTTTATGCCAAGTGCTACTCCCATGCCCCCACCACCCGCCAAATCGTCCCCAGGAGATTGAGGATTGTTAAACTTGAATGTGTTTAAGGCGCACCTGGAGTGCTTGATACAAATGTCGAGATCCTGATTCGGCATTTCGGGGGTGCTGTCCAGAGTCTGTGTTTTCAGTAAGGACTCAGGTGCCTCTGCTGCAGATGGTTGGTGGATCACACTGTGAGAAACGTTGCTTAGCCAAAATTTACTCAAAGGTAAAGAAGTTTTAAAGAAGCGGAATATTGTACTGAGGGACAAACGGTGATCCAGCTTGAGCAGGAGGCGGGGAGTCCTGGGACATTGGTGAGGGCAGGGAAAAAGGATTTTAACAGAAACGTTTTTATAGAGAATTTTAATAAATAATTATGAGTTAATCTGGTTAGATGGAGCAATGACAGGTATCAGGAAAAATCGATGTTGGTTGATTAGAATTAGAAGAGCCTTGAAGGCAAAGGGAAAATTTCCCCAGAAAGACATGGGGCCCAGAAAATGGACAGTTCCTATATATTAGAACTGGAATATTGAATATTCTAGTGACCATAAAACAAAGTACACCAAAAGCTTTTGGGGCTTAACCAAAAAGCAAAAGGACTGATTGAAAAATGGGCAGAAGACCTAAACAGACGTTTCTCTGAAGATGACGTACAGATAGCCAAGAGCCACATGAAAAGATGCTCAACGTCAGTGATTATTAGAGAAATGAAAGTCAAAACTACAATGAGGTACCATCTTATATCAGTTAGAACGGTCTTCATTAAGAAAATCTACACATAACAAATGCCGGAGAGGGGATGGAGAAAGGGAACCCTCCTACGCTGTTTGTGGGAATGTAAATTGGGACAGCCAGTGTAGGAAACAGTATGGAGGCTCCTCAAAAAATTAAAAATAGAGTTACCATATGATCCAGAAACCCTGTTCCTTGGCATGTATCCAGGGAAAATCATAATTAGAAAAGATATATGCACCCCTCTGTCCATTGCAGCACTATTTACAACAGCCAAGACATGGAAATAAGCTAAATGTCCATTGAAAGAGAATGGATAAAGAAGATGTCACATACGGCATGAAGAATACTGATGTACCATCTTTGGAAAATAAAATCGGTTAGGCTCTAGGGAGCTGGGTGGCTGGAAGAATATGAACAAAACGGATAAGTTGATAGTAGTACGTTTATTCATTGCAGTTCCACATAGTAGTGAAAACGAGCGAACTACAGCTACACACATTATTAACAGATGAAGAAGCTTAGAAACACTATGTCATTAAGAGTGCAAGTTGCACAATACTTACAGTATGCCGCCAGTTTTACAAAGTTCGAAATTATTAACAGTAAGCAACACTTTTTTTTTTTCTTGTTTTGGTTTGCCTACATCTATGATAGGATCCTAAGGAGCAAGCAAGCCAGTGAGAGAAGGGAAAGCAAACTTTGGAAGGGTGGTGGCTTCTGGGGCATTCCAGGTGCCGAGCTGAAGAAATGGAGGACAATTTACAGAGGAGTTTCTAGGTCCCAGTGCTGCTCAACTGTTAAGCTAGGGGGTGGTTTCATGAGTGTTTATCCCACCCTCCATTCTTTTATTGCAATTTTGCTCATGCTGAGTGACTAATTTACTTGTTTATTCATCAAAATATTGAGAGGCTTGTATGTGCCTGAGCTGTGTGAGGCAGGGAGAATAGAAGCACGAATAAAGTAGTCATGGTTACCATCTTTTTTTTTCAAAAGGGGTTTGTGGTGAACAAGAACACTGTGGAGGAAACAAACAGGGAACAACATATAGTGTGAGCTAAGTCTTTGCACAGGAGACCAGCAGCTGTGAGCAGCGCATGACTCAGACTTGCAGTCAGGAAAGATCCCATGGAAGTCATGTATTAGGTTGATCAAAAACTTTGTTTGGATTTTTCTGTAAGATATTATGGAAAAACCCCAACAAACTTTCTGATCAATCAGATAGATAAATGGGAGCAATTACTTGAGAAAGGATCCCCCAATATCTACGTCTCTCTGTTAAAGATGGTGCTTTTTTCCTAAAAGTAATAAAAGTTCTGATCAGATGGCAATATAACCAGATTTGCATATTAGAAAGATAACTTTGTCCAGAGTTTGGAAAATGGTCTGGGGGTGGTGATGATAAGGTCACAGAGAGAAAGAGGAGTTTGTAGCTTGCTGCAGGGGAGAAAGAATGTGTTGTGAGACACTGACGATGTGGTAAATTTCTGTTTATTTTCCACTTGAGTGTTTCAAACTGTGTCATTAGAGCATGTTTCAGAAAAGTCTAGCACTGAAGGAGAGGTGGGAAATATTTTTGTAGCCAATAAAATAGCCTGCTCTAGGGGAGTAACATGGCTTCCCAGGTGGCCCTGTGGTACAGAGTCCACCTGCCAATGCAGGAGACACAGGACAAGTGGGTTTGATCCCTGGCTCAGAAAAATCCTGGGGAATGGCCACCTACTGCAGTATGCTTGCCTGGGGAGTCCCATAGACAGAGGAGCCTGGTAGGCTACAGTCCATGGGCTACAAAGACTCAGACACAGCTGAGTGACTGAGCACGCATGCCACAGAGAGATGAGGTCCCTTCCTGGAGGGCAAATAGAACTCACAGAGATGTTTTGAAGTGTCTTCAATGTCTGGATTCATGTTTTTTGTCTTATTTTCATTGCTATAGTCAGAGGGTAGATCCAGACTTAGGAACGCCCTTTTAGGAAAAAAAAAAAAAAGAAGAAGTTACAAACATAAAATTAGAAATAGAAGTTAATTTTTATTGAGTGGGCCAAAAAGTTCCTTCAGGTTTTTCTGTAAGCTTTTATGAACAAAATTTTTGGCTAATTCAATATTTAAACTGAGATAAAGGATCAGATATAAATACCACAAACATTACAAAATCCATTAAGAAACAAAACATTTTAAATAATTCTCTGCATCCCAATCCCATCCCCCCACCCCCTAGAAACATTTTTTTCTTGGCTGCATATTTGTTGATGATCAACTTTTATAAGCTAAGGATTCTGGAACTTTTACTAGAGAGAGATTAGAAAGATGTCTTTTTTCCAACTTGATGGATTGAAATTTAAAAAAAATTAATAGTTTATAAGAGTATTTTTCAGCATCACAGATCATTATGGGAAACGTCACATAAATTGTTTTCACTTGTAAGTTGTTCTCAAATTTATGAAAAAACTGTCAATTTTTTGTCCCGTGAATGATCTGCTTTAGACTTTCTGTGAGGTGGTGCTGAAGGTTTGTGTTATATAAACCTAGGAATTTCGAGAAATTCTACTTTGTACAACTATGATTTAAAAAGAAACAAAATATTGTGTATCTACAGTTATAATACAGTTAAACAGTTATAATGTATATGCTGCATTCTTGAATAAATTCCCTATAGGAGAGACCATCTATTATGACTAGTTACCAATGAGAACTAAATAATCTACTTCCAACTTTATATACCTGATGGTTGTAAGAATCTTTCACAGACTTTCTACAGGCTCCTACATTTCAAAATATGTTTTTCTTCCATCATGTGCAGCTTTAGATCCTAAGGGCCTTGAGGGATGTTATGTTATAATCTGTGGTCCTGCACCTTCCCGTTGAGTTAGCACTGAGGCATGGGAGGACTTCTAAAACTGTTTCTGCATAGGGAAAGATACAAACAAATATACTGGGGGTGAATGAAGACCACATAAATATGCCTCACTAAACCCAAAATAATTTTTCTTCAAATCAAATTTCCCCTGCTTTCATTCCCCAAATGCCTACAGTTTCTGTAGAGTACAAGAGGAAAGTGACAAGGGAGGGAAGTATGGGTGCATCATGAACTGAATGTTTGTGTCCCTCCAATATTCCTGTGCTGAGGTCCTAACGCCAAATGTGAGGTAGGAGGAGGGGGCTTTGGAAGTGATTAGCGATATATTAAGGCATAAAGATGGTGACCTCAAGGTCAGATTAATTTGTGTCCTTGTAAGAACATGGAAAAAGCAAGCGAGTTCAAGAAAAACATCTATTTCTGCTTTATTGACTATGCCAAAGCCTTTGACTGTGTGGATCACAATCAACTGTGGAAAATTCTGAGAGAGATGGGACTACCAGACCACCTGACCTGCCTCTTGAGAAACCTATATGCAGGTCAGGAAGCAACAGTTAGNGGAGGAGAAGGGGACAACAGAGGATGAGATGGCTGGATGGCATTACCAACTCAATGGACATGGGTTTGGTTGGACTCTGGGAGTTGGTGATGGACAGGGAGGCCTGGCATACTGCGGTTCATGGGGTCGCAAAGAGTCAGACATGACTTGATGACTAAACAACAACAGGAAAAGAACTCTTTCCACCTGAGCACAGAGGAAGGGCCCCATGAGTGCACAGTGAGCTTTTCCAAGGCAGGAAGAGGCAGGAGAGGTCTCTCACCAGACCTTCATAGGCTGACTCCCTGGTCTCAGATGTCCAGCCTCTAGAATTATGAGAAAATAGATCTCTTTTGTTGAAGCACCTCCAGTCTATGGTATTTTGTCATGGAAGTCCAAATTGACTAATAGGTAGAAAGAGACCGTAGTCTTCCCCAATTAATACCTTATTTTTGCAAAAGTTGACAACATGGCATGATTATGCAAAGCTGTTGTCATCTTCATCTCATTTCTGAGGCCCCAGATGAGGTTCTTCAAACGGGGCCAAAAGTGAAGCTTCATTAGCTCCACGGTAAATTCATCTTCGGCCACAACCCCATTCCCACCCTTAATACTTACTGTTCATTAAGTTTAGATCACGGTATTAACTTTCTAGTGTAACTTCTCTAGATCAAGTCTCCCTTCTCAACAACCCTGCATAATCACTGGAAGAGTGATCATCTTTCCACACACAACTTTCACCATGACTTTCTCTGCTGAAATCCACTGGACACCTATGAAGTCTAAACCCCTTAGTCTGATGTTCAAGGTCTCTGCAATCTGGCTGTAGTTTTTATTTAGAAATGTTTTTCCTATGGGTTCCTACACAAGGGAGAAAAAAAGCAATCATTTATTAGCAGCCTACTTAGTAATAGGAGAGCGGCCCTGGGATTTCTTTGGAAGGAATGATGCTAAAGCTGAAGCTCCAGTCCTTTGGCCACCTCATGCGAAAAGTTGAGTCATTGGAAAAGACTCTGATGCNGGTTCCTACACAAGGGAGAAAAAAAGCAATCATTTATTAGCAGCCTACTTAGTAATAGGAGAGCGGCCCTGGGATTTCTTTGGAAGGAATGATGCTAAAGCTGAAGCTCCAGTCCTTTGGCCACCTCATGCGAAAAGTTGAGTCATTGGAAAAGACCCTGATGCCGGGAGGGATTGGGGGCAGGAGGAGAAGGGGACGACAGAGGATGAGATGGCTGGATGGCATCACTGACTCGATGGACGTGAGTCTGAGTGAGTTGGTGATGGACAGGGAGGCCTGGCGTGCTGCGATTCATGGGGTCACAAAGAGTCGGACACGACTGAGCGACTGAACTAAACTTAGTAATAGGCTTTTCCCCAAAACATCAGCTACCTGACATGAAAAGCTGACTCATTGGAAAAGACTCTGATGCTGGGAAAGACTGAAAACAGGAGAATAAGAGTGACGCAGGATGAGATGGTTGGATGGCATCACCGACACAATGGACATGAGTTTGAGCACTCTCCAGGAGATGGTGAAGGACAGGGAAGCCTCGCATGCTGCAGTCCATGGGGTCACAAAGAGTTGGACGTGACTGAGTGACTGAACAACAACAACAATGCCAAGTGTTAATATTTTCAGCTCTTACAACCTCCTTGAGTGATTCACAAATGAGTGGACAGAGTTCAGAGATGACAGTGGGAATCGGAGGTGGATCTGTCTGGCTTCAGTTCCGGGGCTCTTTCTACCGTATCCTGTGCCACTAGCTTAGTCCTTCACCCTCTGTGTGAATTGTATTTAGCTTTTTGGCTGTGCTGGGTCTTTGCTGTGGCACGTGAGCTTCTCTAGTTATGAGGCTCGAGGTGCACAGGTTTAGTTGCCCCATGGCATGTGGGGTCTTAGCTCCTCGATCAGGGATGACACCTGCTTCCCCTGCATTTGAAGGTGGATTCCTAACCACTGTATCACCAGTTAAGTCCCTCTTTGTATGAATTTAGGTGTGGTTACAGCCTCCATTTGGAGAAGGCAATGGCACCCCACTCCAGTACTCTTGCCTGGAAAATCCCGTGGACAGAGGAGCCTGGTAGGCTGCAGTCCATGGGGTCCCGAAGAGTCAGACACAACTGAGCGACTTCACTTTCACTTTTCACTTTCATGCACTGGAGAAGGAAATGGCAACCCACTCCAGTATTCTTGCCTGAAGAATATCAGGGACGAGGGAGCCTGGTGGGCTGCCGTCTATGGGGTTGCACAGAGTCGGACATGACTGAAGCGACTTAGCAGCAGCAGCACAGCCTCCATTTAAATGTCATCCTCTCGTGAAAACTTTTCCCTACCCTGCCACAGTACGATATTTGGGGTCTGTTTTATTCAATGGGCATGCATCCTACACAACCTTGCATTTCTAACTTATTTCATCCTTGTGTATTCTGACTCTAACTTGGTTGTAAGCTTTTTGGAGGGAGAGAAAATGATTGATGGTTTTGTGTGTACCTTGTAACACCTGGAAAGGCTCCCTCTATGATTTAATGAATCAGTCTAAAATGAGTATATTCTTCTTCAGTGGGACCCCAAGATTAAGGTGAAATAAAGGGGAAGGGTCAGGGCACTGCCTCTTGGTGTTTCTCTATCCCATTATTAGATTACGAGGGCAGGGAGAGTTGCCACTGGGGTTAGGCTTTAGATTCTTTGCAGAAGTACAGCTGCTGGTTGACAAGACCTCAGAGAATATTAAAACAGCATAAGCACCAGTTGGCAGTAGCTGACATAAGGATGCTATTCCCCAAAGTACTACTCTCAGGGGTGACCAACACACCCATCAGCTTTCACAATCATGACAGAAGACAAAAGAGCTTGGCTCCCTGGGGATTCTGAGCACTTCGAAGAAGAAGTTGAAATTTCCTGCATCACCCTGACAGGTGTCCAATGTTCTCTAGTAAAGTTATACATTTACCCTTCTATTGTGTTTACTGTTGGTCTTTATTTTTCATAAGGAGTACTAAATTCAATTCTGAAGTTTTACTTCCTGTTTTCAGTTTTTTCAATTGCAGAACATCTGAACTATATACAAAAAGTAGAGGGAATACTATAATGAACCACCATGTAATCATCACAAATCTTCTGAAATTAACATCTCACGGTCAGTTGTGTTCCATTTCTCTGCTAGTTCTGGATTATTTTGAAGCAAATCCCAGAAATCATATTATTTCATCCTTTACATCTCTTCAAAATATGACAAAGTAAGTCTTTGACAAAAGAAGCTTAATATGGGAAAATTTAGTGATAATACTTTTGAAATTCTTTCTAAAAATTATGACATTTGAATTGTATTTGATTTAATTTTCAAAAAAGTAGGTATGCAAAATATCTCTTTATTATAAAAATCCTGAATGTAGAAATCATGAGTAATGTCAAAGAGACAAAAATTAATTTGGTTCTTCCTATTCATTTATTGTAAGCTAGCTAGAAGGAATAAGTAAAATATCCAATAGTACAAATGCTGATTTGGTATCTTAGCTGGAAAATACTTTCAACTCTGTTTACCTAATTCATGTTCGCTCAGTCCAATTCCTTAGCAACATGTTTGTGGAATTTGTTTGATTCCAGAATGGTCACTGGGCCATTGAGATTTCCCCAAGTGCCATCTCTGAAGTTTGGATCCAGTTAGAACAACAGAGTCATATGTAATGGGGAAAACAGTGTTGGTGGCAGAAATCACATCGCTCCCCCTATCACCTTGCTCTTGATGTCAGTTTTCCTCTGGCCACAAAAGAGACTGGAGACTCATTTTGACATGCCTCACAAATTTAGAATGCAGGGCAGGTTGAAGAAAGTAAAACATAGACAGTTGTAAAGACACTTAAAGAGGCTATAATGAAACTCATTCAATTTCTTTATCTTTTTAGTTTATGACGTCTCATTGTCTCTTAGAAAGGATTCATGTTCTCCTGGTTGCTATGAGGAGACAGATGTGGAATTTTTCATTTTCTGGGATTGTGCAGACTTCAGCTGTCATCTCTAGTGAATAAGTCAGCCTACAAGGCAGCTCAGTTCAGGCTTTTTGTTGTTTTTTATTTTTATATTAGTGAGAAAAAAAATGACTGCTGTAGACAGAAGACTGGATTTCTAAACCCAGGTGAGGGGAGGACCCACTGCAGAGGGGTAAATGATGAGAGAAATAGAAGTGCTAGGCTGGGAGTGGGAGAAGGCAATGGCACCCCACTCCAGTACTCTTGCCTGGGAAATCCCATGGACGGAGGAGCCTGGTAGGCTACAGTCCATGGGGTCGCAAAGAGTTGGACACGAATGAGCAACTTCACTTTCATGCACTGGAGAAGGAAATGGCAACCCACTCCAGAGTTTGCCTGGAGAATCCCAGGGACAGGAGCCTGGTGGGCTGCCATCTATGGGGTCACACAGAGTCTGACACAACAGACGCGACTTAGCAGCTTAGCAGCAGACTGCAAGAAGGTGGAGGATCTTCTCTGAATCTGAGAAAGGGGGCGAGCTGGTGGTTGCAAGCATGAAGGGTAGTAGAACTCTCTGTGCTATCTGGGGAAGTCGGACCATAGGTGCTCCTCCCACCCTCAGCAAGCATCCACACCGCATCTCAGCTCTGGGGCCACTATGTGGGTTGGGCAATGAGAAGCGTACCCACTATGATGACCAGCGTGGTGGTCACCAGGGAGCTTCTCAAGTATTCTCAACCAAGCAAGCCTTCCTTGATCTCCACTGAACCTGGATGAAGCGGGTAGGGTGATGGAGACCCAGTAATAACCACAACTGATTTTCCAAGAGCCTGTGGTTCAGATTCAATAACATTAAGAAAAATAACAAATGTGGCATTTCTTAAACTTGAGATGTGGAGTAAAACTGGTGACAGCTGCATTTTATACTCTGCCTAATTTACTGTTTCAGAGGTTTTGAAAGGATCCTCCTAAATATTAAGGAAAGTTTCTTTCAATGGGATTATAATATCCATGAGACTGAAGGTTTTGGGGGGTTGTGCATTAGGAACTGAATTGTGTTCCTCCCACCAAAAAAAAAAAAAAAAATTCACATAACCCCTTGATGGCCCTATTTTAGAAATAGGGCCTTTAAAGAAGGCCCTATTAAAGTTAAATGAGGTCATAAGGGTGGGGCCCTTATCCACTATGACAGATGTCCTTATAAAAGAGCGTGTCCCAGCAGTGTGTCCACAGAGGAAAGGTTGTGTCAAGACATGGCATGGAGGCAGTCAACTATAATCCAGGGAGAGTGGCTTCAGGAGAAGCCCACCCTGCCAAAACCTCCATCTCAGGCTTCCAGCCCCCAGAACCCCAAGAAAATGAATCTCTGTTGTTTAAGTCACCCAGTCTGTGGTATTTTGTTATGGCAGCCCTGGAAAACTAATACATCATATTTAATACTTTGATGTAGAGNGCTTGATCACACCTTTGTGTATGCCAAGCCTCCTTCCTCATGACTTTTGCCATGGGCGGAGTTCCTCACACTGGCCCCTGGCAATAGAGAAGTTATAAAAATATAAGAGATTAAGATTAATATCAAAAAAGATTATAGGAACTGATCAACATATATTTAGCTTTGCAGGGTCTTAGAAAACATGGGCTGAATTTATCAAAAAATAGCTATGCCATTAAAAATAGAGGACAGATCCAGTGATACTTGCCTTCAGCAGGAATTGGTACAGGCTCTATCCCTCTGAAGAGCACTAATTTTTGATTCTTCAGCAAATCACTTGTTCATTTTAGACAATTTGCTTCTCATTTATGAAAGACTACACTAGCCTTTGGCTTAGCATTTCATTTAAACTTACTTAATAGAACAATCTAGGTACTAAATGGGTAAAAAGTTTCAGTTTATTGGACGTGTACTATATATCAGATATTCTTCTGGACGCTAGCTGTGTGCACACACATGTGCATTGTCCATAAACTACACTATAGCCAGGCCAGTTCAGTTCAGTTCAGTCGCTAGTTGTGTCTGACTCTTTGCGACCTCATGAACTGCAGCACGCCAGGCCTCCCTGTCCATCACCAACTCCCAAAGTTCACTCAAACTCACGTCCATCAGGTTGGTGATGCCATCCAGCCATCTCATCCTCTGTCATCCCCTTCTCCTCCTCCCCCCAATCCCTCCCAGCATCAGAGTCTTTTCCAGTGACTCAACTCTTCACATGAGGTGGCCAAAGTACTGGAGTTTCAACTTCAGCATCATTCCTTCCAAAGAACACCCAGGGCTGATCTCCTTCAGAATGGACTAGTTGGATCTCCTTGCAGTCCAAGGGATTCTCAAGAGTCTTCTCCAACACCACAGTTCAAAAGCATCGGTTATTCGGTGCTCAGCCTTCTTCACAGTCCAACTCTCACATCCATACATGACTATTGGAAAAACCATAGCCTTGACTAGATGGAGCTTTGTTGGAAAACTAATGTCTCTGCTTTGCAATATGTTATCAATATGCCAGTAAATTTGGAAAACTCAGTATGGCCACAGGACTGGAAAAGGTTGGTTTTCATTCTAATCCCAAAGAAAGGCAACGCCAAAGAATGCTCAAACTACTGCACAACTGCACTCATCTCACACACTAGTAAAGTAATATTCAAAATTCTCCAAGCCAGGCTTTAGCAATACGTGAACCGTGAACTTCCAGATGTTCAAGCTGGTTTTAGAAAAGGCAGAGGAACCAGAGATCAAATTGCCAACATCCGCTGGATCATGGAAAAAGCAAGAGAGTTCCAGAAAAACATCTATTTCTGCTTTATTGACTATGCCAAAGCCTTTGACTGTGTGCATCACAATAAACTGTGGAAAATTCTGAAAGAGATGGGAATATCAGACCACCTGACCTGCCTCTTGGGAAACCTATATGCAGGTCAGGAAGCAACAATTAGAACTGGACATGGAACAACAGACTGGTTCCAAATAGGAAAAGGAGTATGTCAAGGCTGTATATTGTCATCCTGCTTATTTAACTTTTATGCAGAGTACATCATGAGAAATGCTGGGCTGGAAGAAGCATTAGCTAGAATCAAGATTTCTGGGAGAAATATCAATAACCTCAGATATGCAGATGACACCACCCTTATGGCAGAAAGTGAAGAGGAACTCAAAAGCCTCTTGATGAAAGTGAAAGAGGAGAGTGAAAAAGTTGGCTTAAAGCTCAACATTCAGAAAACGAAGATCATGGCATCTGGTCCCATCACTTCATGGGAAATAGATGGGGAAACAGTGGAAACAGTGTCAGACTGTATTATTTTGGGCTCCAAAATCACTGCAGATGGTGACTGCAGACATGAAATTAAAAGACGCGTACTCCTAGGAAGAAAAGTTATGACCAACCTAGAGAGCCAGGCCAAGTGAGTAGTAAAAGTCTCATTTTGTATTAGGTGGAACTGAGATGCAGTTTGTTTGATGACTGGTTTAGATTAGAATCCTGTCTGCTTGTAAATCCTATCCTCTTCAATCTTCATACACATTCTGATATATAGGGGTGTAGAAATATTTGATAGTAAAGCCAGTTTTAAAAATACAGTACTATTCACTCATTTATTCTATAACTACTGATTCAAATTTTCAAACATTCAAATTCAAATGTTCCAGGTACTATTATAAAAACTGAGCCTATGTTGATGAACACAACCAACAGGGGGCCCCATTTGGGCTTTTACCATTCTGTAGAGGAGTTTTACTTTGCCTATAAAGGTCAATATAGTCAAAATTATGATTTTCCCAGTAGTTATGTATGGACGTGAAAGCTGGACAATAAAAAAGGCTGAGCGCTGAAGAATTGATACCTTTGAGCTGTGGTGCTGGGGAAGACTCTTGAGAGTCCCTTGGACTGCAAAGAGATCAAACCAATCAATCCTAAAGGAAATCAACCCTGAATATTTATCGGAAGCACTGATACTGAAGCTGAAACATGAATACTCTGGCCACCTGATGCAAAGAATCGACTCATTGGAAAAGGCCCTGATGTTGGGAAAGATTGAAGGCGGGAGGAAAAGGGGGCAACAGAGGATGAGATGGTTGGATGGAATCACCTACTCAATGCACAGGAGTTTGAGCAATTTCCAGGAGAAGGTGAAGGACAGGGAAGCCTGGCATGCTGCAGTCCTTGGGGTCACAAAGAGTCAGACACAAGTTAGCAACTGAACAGCAAGATCATGAGAGTCACAGGTACATAATTTCCAGGAACTGACTTTTTTTTGCTTAACATTTTGAACATTATTAATAATTAGCAGAAAATTAAACATCTCTGAGTATTGTTTTACTTTGGGAAATGTGAACTGAGTTAATAATCAATAATAATAATAACTGATTAATAATAAAAAAACTTGACCCCCCCTTTATGTTTTCTTTCATTTCAAAATATCACTTAGTAAATTCTACTATTTATTGTCCTAGGTGCAGACTAAGGAGATTTGTGGCTGTAATGTTTCCTAGCTCACTGTCAACCTCTCTGCCTGATTCATGCTGAATTTTGTCGAATCTTGAACTTACTGTGGTTTCTCCCCATTCATTACTAACTCCAACCTGGCTTTGATGCACCTGTTTCTATTTTAAATGAATCTCAAAATGGAAGATAATCATGTTCAATTTCCACTCTTTCTGAGAGTGGAAAACTTTCAGTCAAGTGGAGAGCTTCACTGTAGAATTTTCAATTTCCTTTAAATAGAGCTTAATAAGTAGACTTGCCCAGATGTGCCTGAGAAGAGTGTGAAAAGATAAAGATCAAAATAAAGGCACTAATGAAGCCAAGAAGAGTTGCCTATTGTTCTAGACTCTTAGATCCTTGCTTCAAAATGAAATGCTTGACTGACAAGGATTTAGGTGCTTGCCTTTCTGGATAAAGGTTAACACAATGAGTTGACACAATTGTGCAAAAGTGCCTTCCTGCAGTGCCAAATGAAACAACAAGAAATACTCCCTGATTGACCTTGGACTCACAAATCCAATTGAATAATCTGTAAGATTTTGAAGCTAATACAAATTACCCCTCAGACTGAGAAACTGAAATCACCTGAGACAAATGTTACCTTCTCTTGATGTTTTCATGTTTTGACTCTCTTTTGGATATCAGAGTGTGGTAGTGTCAATGTTTGGAGAAGGCAATGGCACCCCACTCCAGTACTCTTGCCTGGAAAATCCTATGGATGGAGGAGCCTGGTAGGCTGCAGTCCATGGGGTCACTAAGAGTTGGATACGACTGAGCGACTTGACTTTCACTTTTCACTTTCATGCGTTGGAGAAGGCAATGGCAACCCACTCCAGTGTTCTTGCCTGGAGAATCCCAGGGACGGGGGAGCCTGGTGGGCTGCCATCTATGGGGTCACACAGAGTCGGACACGACTGAAGCAACTTAGCAGCAGCAGCAGCAGCATCAATGTTTTCATTATGAACTCAGCTCTTTCTCAGATTTTCATTCTTCTATTTATCTTGCTTTACTTATAGCCTGAGTCCCGTGGAGGTGAGGGTTGTGGGGGAAGCCTCACACTCAGACTGTGCTAAGAGGGAAGGTTATTTAAATAAAACTTTCTGTAGCCCAAGTTCCTGACTTGTAGATTAGAGGCGATAATGCCACCTTTTCCAAATATAAGAAATGACTTCAAAGTGTGGATACCATTGTCATTACATTAAAATAGGTGACTCACACTGGGTGTACTTCCAGGATGGCGAGTTAGTTCCTCCTGTCTTTCTTTCCATGTTGGCAGAGCAGAAGCCCGCTCCCCACCCTCCCTGACTTCAAAGGAAATGTTATATTCCCATCTCCTCCTAGTTTTGGACGAGGTGGAATGAAAGAATTTAGGGAGATGAGCTCTCTCCTTTCTAGAAAAAAAAGTAATATATTGAAATATACATACACATATACAGAAACTTATCTAGATGTCTATATGAGGACTGCTATATAAATCTCATCTACATGTCTTTATATAAAAACATATAAGACACATAGAGAAACTTATTCATATATATATATATATATATATATATGCATATGTGCTAAGTCACTTTAGTCATGGCTAACTCTTTGTGACCCTATCTACTGTAGCCCGCCAGGCTCCTCTGTTCATGGGATACTCCAGGCAAGAAAACTGGAGATGGTTGCCATGCCCTTCTCCAGGGGACGTTCCCAAGCTAAGCTAAGCTAAGTCACTTCAGTTGTGTCCGACTCTGTGCGATCCCATAGACGGCATCCCACCAGGCTCCCCCGTCCCTGGGATTCTCCAGGCAAGAACACTGGAGTGGGTTGCCATTTCCTTCTCCAATGCATGAAAGTGAAAAGTGAAAGTGAAGTCATTCAGTCATATCTGACTCTTAGCGACCCCATGGACTGCAGCCCACCAGGCTCCTCCGTCCCTGGGATTTTCCAGGCAAGGGTACTGGAGTGGGATGCCATTGCCTTCTCCGGGATGTTCCCAAACCAGGGATGAAACACACATCTCTCTGTCTCTTGCATTGGCAGGAGGGTTCTTTACCACTAACACCACCTGGGAAACCTATCTATATATGTACTTGAAATTTGGGAAAATAAGGCAGCAATCCAGTTTTACGGCAGAAGGTGAAGAAGAACTAAAGAGCCTCTTGATGAAAGTGAAAGAGGGGAGTGAAAATGTTGGCTTAAAACTCAAAATTCAGAAAACTAAGATTCATGGCATCTGGTCCCATCATTCCATGGCAAATAGATGGAGAAACAATGGAAACAGTGATAGATTTTATTTTGGGGGCTCCCAAATCACCATAGATGGTGACTGGCCATGAAATTAAAAGACGCTTGCTCCTTGGAAGAAAAGCTATGACCAACCTAGACAGCATATTAAAAAGCAGAGGCATTACTTTGCCAACAAAGGTCCGTCTAGTCAAGGCTATGGTTTTTCCAGTAGTCATGTATGGATGTGAGAGTTGGACTATAAAGAAAACTTATCGGCAAAGAACTGATGCTTTTGAGCTGTGGAGTTGGAGAAGACTCTTGAGAGTCCCTTGGACTGAAAGGAGATCCAACTAGTCCATCCTAAAGGAGATCAGTCCTGAATATTTATTGGAAGGATTGATGCTGAAGCTGAAACTCCAATACTTTGGCCACCTGATGCGAAGAACTGACTCATTGGAAAAGACCCTGATGCTGGGAAAGACTGAAGTCAGGAGGAGAAGGGGACGACAAAGGATGAGATGGTTGGATGGCGTCACTGATTCAACAGACGTGAGTTTGAGTAAGCTGTGGGAGTTGGTGATGGACAGGGAAGCCTAGCTGGCTGCAGTCCATGGGGTTGCAGAGTCAGACACAACTGAGTGACTGAACTGAACTGAATCCAGTTTTCATTGTAGAGGAAAGAATGCTTAATTCTGACTTTGAAAACTTGGATACCTCCCAGTTGTGGGACCTTGAGAAGCAACATGAAATCTCTAAACCCAGATTGATTTCCTCACTGATGCGCTAACTTCTGTCCTACTAACCAGGTTGTAAGCATGAATTAAAGTAATATATGTGAAAGTGATTTGAAACCTGTGATGCCCTATACAATGGTCAAGTATTATATCACCTGCTTTTACTTGCTTGCACTGGTCACCATCTTAGTTTATGTGTCTTAGAGCCATATATTGGTTTCTACAGAATTTATTTTGGAAGCCAGAGGAAAATGTGATTTGATGTATAAAAACACTCTTTTGTGTATAACATTTATAGCTAAAGAAGTAGAATACTGCATTTCTGTGAATATGTATGGAAGAATGTGTGCAAATGAAGTAGGAAAAAGAAAGATTAGCATGATGCCTTACTCAAGGGAGTAATTACACATTTCAGGGTGAAAAGTGCAAGTCACAGGAGAAGACTGTTCACAGCTGTGGACTTAAACTGCTATCAGCTCTGCTGTCTTTTATCACCTATTCACTCCCCTGCTGTTCTATGAGAGCTGTGAAGACTCTTGGCATGTACCTGTAGCAAACTGGAATTTGAATCTTTGTTGGCTTAGACTGTAAAAAATCTTCCTACAATGAAGGATACCTGGGTTTGATCCCTGGGTTGGGACGACCCGCTGGAGAAGGGAATGGCAACCACTTCAATATTCTTACGTGGAGAATTCCATGAACAGAGGAACCTGGTGGACTAAAGTCCATGGGGTTGCAAAGAGTCAGACATGCCTGAGCGACTAACACTTTCACACTTTCACTTTCTTATCAATATATTGGCAAACTGAAATGACCTCAATGAAACTGAACACTGAGGCAGAGTAACTGATCTGAGCCGATTTGGGTTCACCCCCTAAACGTCAGGATTAGTACAAATCTTCATGGCTGTGTTAGTGCACATCATACTTGATTCACTAGTAAACATACTAGGCTGTATCCCCTGGAATCACCATCACACTTTTAGAGTGTTCAGCTTTGCTCCAAACCATTCACTTCAGCTTGCTTTTTTTCCTTCTTTGGCCAAAGACACCCATGTATGTTTACTTAGACATGTACAGTCTGCACAGTGTGAAGAACCTGCTGGCTACACTCTCATCCCTGATGTTTCCTTTTTTACACCCAGGCACCATCCACAAAGGCAAGTTCCATGTTCTTCTCCAAGGCCCTGTTCAGAAGGGCCAAGTGCCATTGGCTTCTTAGGTTCTGTTTTGCAAACAGGGCTGCTGGTTGGCACCACATTTATGTGCTGATGTGTTTGCTGGAATTTCGGAGGTTGCATTTCTCAACCATGATTTCTGGATTTTATACTATGTATAGAACTTGTAGCAGAGAAGAATTATTGTTTTTTTTTATAGTTATGAACTGCTTCCTTCAAAATCCAATTGCATATTAATATTACTCAGACACTATATGTCTTAGCTTGTTGCATTCTCGGTTCTAAATATTTTGATATATCTTCTATGAAAGGAAGTAGCTAAAACATTTCTGCAATAGATAAGTGTCGAGAGACCACCAGAATAAATTTGTGGCGTTTTCCTGCCAAGCCAAAATGTACCAAGATGTGGCATATTTAAAGTTTAATTGAGATTGAATGGAGTCATTTTAAAATTAGCAGAACAGCAGCAAGTAATAAAACTGTGGTAACATTTTGGCACATATTCTGGTATTCACATATTCACAAGTCTACCTTTCACTTGCTGAAGTGGCAAGTGGTGACTATATCTATGATATATTCATCATGTTTATGTTTCCTAGAACCACAAATTCAGGTCCAAGTACGCTTGGTTAAGTCTTACATCTTGGTGAGAAATAAGTTATATTTTCAAATATTCCCAGGTCAGAAATTTTGCATAACATTTATAAAATGAATCTCTATTTCATCTGTGATTAAAATGCAGTGGAAATTTTCAGAAAGGGTACATTCTACCTTAACATTTATGGGTAGAATTTCTGGAATGCTGGTACATACCTTAAGAAATATTTCTTACAAACATTTAACATGTATGCATTTAGAAGAATTTTGCTTAGTGGCAGTATCAGATATTAAGAGAAAAAAATATACATAGCTGTGGAAAAGTCTACCTTGATACAATATTTGCATTCTTAAAAATCTGCATATTTTCAAGAAATGTAATATTTCTAGAGATGCAAAATTTTTCTGTTGACTTAATATCAATTTTAGAAATGTTTTATACAGACTTATCTTTCAAGCAAGCCGCATACAAGTCATTTTGTCAGAATGTGATAAACCTCTTTTCTTCTTTGTACATTTCCCTTTCAAAAGCCTACAGTGGATACAAATTGCTTTTGTTATGAAAAAACATATTTAATAGTTGTAAAATTTGATAAAATTTCAAGAAATATCTAACACAAGACCAGTGCATCTTCATACAATGAGTTAATATCCAACCATTACAACTCATAAGAGAACATCTATGACATAGAAAATACAAATAACATATGATAAAGGTCTATTGCANAAAGCCTACAGTGGATACAAATTGCTTTTGTTATGAAAAAACATATTTAATAGTTGTAAAATTTGATAAAATTTCAAGAAATATCTAACACAAGACCAGTGCATCTTCATACAATGAGTTAATATCCAACCATTACAACTCATAAGAGAACATCTATGACATAGAAAATACAAATAACATATGATAAAGGTCTATTGCAAAATGGTCAAAAATATATTTTGAAGGAAAACAATGTGTACACATAGATAAGGAAAAATACACAGTGAAATATTACCTGTCATTGTCTTTGAGTGGTAGAAATGTGGATGCTTTTGTTCTTTTTGAAACTTTTCTATATTTTCCAAATTTCTCTGAGAATTGTGTATGATTTTATAAGCAAGGAATACACCCATGGCGGATTCATGTCAATGTATGGCAAAACCAATACAGTACTGTAAAGTAAAATAAAGTAAATTCCACACACAGATGTGTAGAACAGCCTTTTGGACTCTGTGGGAGAGGGAGAGGGTGGGAGGATTTGGGAATATGGCATTGTAACATGTATGATATCATAAGGGAAACAGATTGCTGGTCTACGTTCGATGCAGAAGGCTTGGGACTGATGGGCGGGGATGATCAGGAGGGATGGTGTGGGGAGGGA
>SJYA01002363.1:632376-682234 GCA_006410615.1 Neotragus moschatus
AGGGGGAAGGGGGGGGATCCGGATTGGGAACTCAGGTACACTTATGGCTGATTTATGTCAATGTATGGCAAAATGAGTACAGTATTGTAAAGCAAAACAAACTAAAAAATAACAATGAAAAAAAAGTAAAAATAAAAATTAAAAATAAAATAAAATAAATATGTAGTGCTTATATAGATCTTTTAAAATTCTATGTTTAACAGGCATGACACAAAGAGTACATGAGATCTTTGTTTAGGATCAGCATAAGCAAATGCTCAGAAATGTAAAACAGCACACCGCATTTTGTGAATGGCAGATCTGTAGATCTGAAGAGACAGACAGGGCCAGGGCATCGAATGCTCTAAATCAAGCTAAGAAATGTAAACTCTCTATAGGGTGACCATATAGACTGGTTTACCTGAGAGCCCCATCGTAGCCCTATTGTAGAAGCATAATTGTTATTGGCATCCCCCTTTATTATCAAAATTGTCTAGGTTTTGATGCTAAATTATGCAATCAACTTATATAGCTACTAGGAAGGCTTATATACCACTGAAGGCTTATTACTAGGAAACTGACACAAACAGATTTACACTTTGGAAAGAGATCCTTGGTTACACTGTGAAAATGTATTTTGGGGGGGCGTGCAGGTGTGTGAGTGGGGAGATCAAGTAAGATACATAGCAAATTTAATGGGAATTAAGTAGTAGTGTTAGTGTGGAGGGACAGGAGAGAAAATTCATATGAAAGAGAAAGTTGAGACATTCATAAAAGAGATGCTTTAAGCAGGAGTGTTTATTTTTTCTTTTTAATGTCAGTTGTCGGAAGTTCTAGAATAGCACTGCCCAATAGAACTTTCTGCCTTGATGAAAATATTCTGTATTTGTGCTGTCCAATATGGTAACCACTAGCCACACGTGGGTAGTGACAAATTGAAACAGTTTTAAATGATATTAAATTTTAAATAATTTACATTTGAAAAGTCCTATGTGTCTCGACTAGACAATGTACTTCTAGTTTTTATCCATAATGAGAGAAAGACATGGCCTGGAGTGGTATCTTTGTTGGACACAACTGAGTAACTGAACAAAACAATTAGGCATAGGACTTGTCAATGCATTTGGCCTACAGAGTAGGCCAAATATACAAGACCAGTGTCTTGTATATTTTTTTAAATTCATTTTTATTGGCGCATACAATGTTGTGTTAGTTTCCACTGTATGGCAAAACAAATCAGCCATTCATATAGGTATCCCCTTCTTTTTGGACTTCCTTTGCATTCAGGCTACCACAGTGAATTAAGTAGAGTTTCTTGTTCTATACAATATGCTCTCATTAGCTACCTGTTTTATGCATCATGCAACGTAATTAGTAATGTAATGAGGATGAGATGGTTGGATAGCATCACCGACTCAATGGATATGAGTTTGAGCAGCCAAGGAGATGGTGAAGGACGGGGAAGCCTGGTGTGCTGCAGTCTATGGGGTCGCAAAGAGTTCACATGACTTAGTGACTGAACAACAACACCAACAATGTAACAATAAAATAGAATATATGCGTCAATCCCAAGAGAAAAGAGACCGGTACCATCTTTAAGAGATTGGTGAAGATGGTGAAGAGGAGCCTGCAAAGGGGTCTGAGGAGACTCAGGAGAAGGTTTTGGTTTGGTGGTCAAAAAAATTCAGAGGGTCAAGAAGGGAATGATTAACAATAATCAAAGTTCTTATGCTGTAGGACATTCAGGTAAAATGGAAACACTTTGGAAGGACTGAAGTTAGGAAATTCTAGAGGTAGGGAGACATTTAGAGGTTAATTGAAAAGTCTAGGTCTTGTAGAGTTGATTAGTCTCTGAATTAGGATAATGCTGAAGTGAGAGAGTTCAGAAATAAAACAGTGGGATTTGAAGCCTAATTCAAGGTGCTGGGAGACAAGGGGGGGGGGATTCTAAACTAAATGATGTTGTTGGTAAAAAGACAAAGTTATGCTTTTCCTCTGAGACAGAAGCTGTAGTCTCTATGAAGATTGAAACACTAACACTCAGCCCCATCCCACACCCACTGCCCGTGCCCCAATCCTTAAGGAACTGTACAGTAGATTTCTTGGTGAAGCTACTTTCTTAAGAATTGATGGCGTGTGACAGTAAGGAAGGAAACCTGTTTCATGAGTTTGGGGAACTGCTGTTCCTTTTTTTTCTTCTTTGATGCTATCAGAAAAGAACCTGGAGGTTTGTTTTTCATTTCAGTTGGGCAACTGCAACAAAGGCCCATAGATGAAAGAAAGGTGGAATTTAAGAAAGGAAGAGCGAACCAAAACATCCTCTCTTCATTCCTTCTCCAAATAAAAAAGACAAAATTATTGAAGAAAAACTCAGAAGTTTATTTTAGGGCTGGAAAGATGCAAATAGGTCTATGTTTATCTATAAACTGCTTTTAGGGGGGCAACATGATGTGTTGGAGTAAACAACTGAACAGACTGTCCACCCAGCAGACTTGGGTTCTAATGCTGGTTCTATTGTTAAGTAACTCTATGATCTCGGTGTGTACAGCATTTAACTCTTCCAAGTAACAGTTACTCATTAAACTAGATTAGTGTTCAAGTTTATGCTTTTCAATTTTAAAATTCCATTAGTATAAAGACCATGTTAAAATTACATCTGTGCTAAAATAATTCTGGATGTATGAAACTGTGCTAAACTTTGTTGATCTGTGTCACAAAATTTCACTCACTGCTTCAGTGGACACATTTTAAGTGATTTTAGTGGCTGTGTTGGCCCTCCATGTAGGAAATCAATGTTAAAATAGATGCTGCTGCTATGCTGTGCTCAGTCGTGTCTGACTCTTGGCAACCCCATGGACTGTAGCCCACCAGGTTCCTCTGTGCATGGAATTTTCCAGGCGAGAATACTGTTAAAAATAGATAGTACAGAGATAAAGTGAGTTTTGCAAAGTTAACAAAACGTAAAATACATAAGGAGTTATTTTCAAATTAGAAAAAAAGTAATGAGGTTGTGTCTAGGCTGCGAATATGACATTTCAGTTTAAAAAAATATTGAAGGCTTCTTAATGGTGCCCAGAGGGATGGACAGTGTGGTCAGTTAAAGAATGGAATATTAATACTTTCCATGATTGGTTTCAGTGTTTATTAAAAAGAAATAAAGAAGGAAAGAGAGAAAGAAGGAAAGATAGAAATGAAGGCAGTAGGGAAGGAGGGGGAGAGAGAGAGAAGCAAAAAAAGGAAAGAAAGAAAATGAAATTGGTTGCTTATTGTTGCAAGAAAAGTTTGTGTGGTAGAATGTAACAGAATTTCAGTCCTTAATTGTCCAGTAGCTGTGTGGCCTTGGACGAGTAATCATATCTCTGGGACCCCAGTTCCTTGTCAGTAGAATGAGGGGCTGGGGCCAGAACCTTTAAAAAGTCCCTTTCAACTCTACGGTGTTACAACATTGACGCTGTAACTCACACGGCCCAGGACTATGGGTTGATGTTGTTCAGAAAAGAGCAAAGTGTAGTATTAGAACAAAAGTCTTCCATTTTTTCATTTTCATGCATATATTCAGTTGCAGGAAACTGTTTGCAACAGACTGAGGTGGGGAAAAACAGTTTTACAGTTACTAACCCAATACTCCAGCCAAGCTGTGAGAATCACTAAATCTACCGAGGGAGGGGTCATGAGGATTCATCTGTCCTATTCTCTCTGCTGCCCAGCCCCCATAACATCAGTTCTAGGAAGATGTGCTCATCTTTATGGAAAAAGACAAGGGAAACCTCCATTTCAGAGATGAGTGTGGGGGAGAGCTAAAAAATGCCTTGAGCCACTGAACCTGTTGATATTCATGTATTTTCTATAATTGCTAAGGGTTTAACAAAGATTTATTATGAATAATTAGCCTTTTGTATTCATCTAGCTTGATTATGCCTTTGAAGCACAGAAGTGAGTCTGTAATAGCAAGAAAAATATCTTGAAATTATCTTATTTTTTGGAGTGGGTTTTGTCAAGAACTTTGCTGTCAGAACCCTTAGGCTTCTCAAGGTACTATCTGAGATTCTGGAATTAGGACTGTCAACCAGGCTTGAGATTTCCACAAATCACTTAGCTCTGGACTGTCCTTAAAGGCAGAGTGAGCATAACAGGAGTTCGCTCTGCTTAGTTTCCCAGGGTGCACATTACTTACTTCTTGGTTTCATGTAAACACAGCTAAAATGATAGAGTGTGATGACTCCTCTTAGAATTGTTGTATTGTTTTCTTTTACTATAGAGATTTGCAAAACCCTTTAAGTGATACAGCGGTCAGGAGAAAAGCAGTGCTTTCTTTTAATATTAAACCTTGTGGGACCTTAAATATCAGGTTTAGGGAAAATGGGTGGTTGTTTGTATTGCAATGTTCTTGACCAAGCCTAACGGTGTTAGACTTGGTTCACTCATAACTGCTTTTTATTCTTCTTGTATCTTGCGTTACAGTATAGAACTTTTCCTTTTCTGGCACGGAAACATTTCAGCATCTTTGACTCTGGCACCATGACTATTCAGTATGGGCATTTCTTTGAAATGAGTGAAACAATCCATTATCCACATTTTCTGATTACTTATTTCCTTACCGACATTTCTTCCTTTACTAAAATGACTTTCCTAAACGTCACTCAAGACAAGGGACTGCACTTAGTCCTCATCCTCGTGACCACTGTTCCAGTTGGGCTTGGCTGACCAGCTCTTCCCTCTTGAAATGTTTCTTCTTTGATATGTCCAATGTAATCACACTGGTTCTTCCTAATTAGTTTTTGTTGTTAATTTCCACTTTCTTTCCTCTTCAAACTTGACAATTTTCTCTTGCCTTTTTTTTTTTTTCTCTAGAATGTGAGCTCTTTCATATGGTCTCATCTACCATTTCTAGTCTAATAACTCAAAAACCTAAATCCCTTGCTCTGATTTGTTCTCAGTTTCACTCTTGAGTTTCCAGTCTTTTTATATGTTTATAATTTGTGTAATTAGTGCCAGGTGAAGTAGAAGTTAACCGTGTTTCCAGTGAATGGACTGCATTGAAAAGTAACTAGTAGCTCTTGTCTGTGGAGGCAGAAATTCACTTTGGAGCAGCTCTTTGCTTTCTTAAGATATATAAATATAAGGCTAATATTTAATCTAATGGTATCTCTGAGTGATAGCCAAGTTATTTAAGTTAGAGATGTCAAGTGTGCTGTTTCATAGAGAAAAATAGTCTCAGGCATCACAATGGATACAAGAGGGTTGGTCAAGAAATTAGCAGATTTAGAATAAATAAGTGCCTTTAAAACCAAAAAACTTCATAAAATCGATGCAAAAAAGACAAAGCCTAAAGATTCTGTTTTTTAAAAAATGAAATTCCTCTTTTAAAATTGTCTCAGAAAGAAATATCCAGTCCCAGCAATACTTCAGATATTTAAAAAGAAATATTACCAATGGCCAATTGCCAGGCCATTGCAAAAAAGGATCAAGACATTGATGTCACTCATGAACATACAAGCAAAAATTCCAAACACAATATTAGCAAAGAGAATCCCACACTCTGTGGAAAGGATGATATTTCACCAGTGTTGCTGGTGTGGCCTGTGGGAGGGTCAAATTCTATATCTTCAAGGTACTCATCTGAGGGCTTTTCTGAAGCTGTAGAGGACCCTCTTTCTCCATGTATGAAGGCCAAACAACTAGAGAATTAACACTTTCCAAGAATGATCATTAACACATAATTGATAGGTGGGGAGGGTTGGTCTATAAATATTCCAGTTTATCCCTCAGGTAGGATAACTCTAGGATATGTGTTCACACCATTTCCCTGAGTTTCTCGGTCAGTGTAAGCTCCTGTCACCTACCACGGCAACAGGCTTGATAATCCACCCTCTGTTGGCTCCCTCTCCTTCCCTGTCTCATTTCTCCACTCTCTTTTCAGAGTTTCCTTCAATGTCCTAGTTAACTACTTGCAATCAAATCCTTGTCTCAGCGCCTGCTTCTTTGGAAACCCAAGCTAAGACAATAACCAAGTTAGACTATGCCAAGAATTAGAAGTGATTTTAACACTCAAAAACCATTCCATTTAATCCATTACTTTCACAGAATGGAGAAAAAATATCATAGGATGAAAATACATATGGTAAAATATTTTCTAAAAACTAATACTTGTTTATGGTAATTTTTTTTTTGAAATTAACAGACTGGGAATACAAGGGCATTCCTCAATCTGACAAGTAGTAATGTATGGATTCTTAAAGGAAACATGATAATATTGAAATTGATTTTCTTACAATATAGGAGACAAGGGTGTTTGCTATCGTTACTTCTATTCGACATTGCACTAGAGGTCCTAGACAGTTACATAAAGCCAAAAAGAAAAATCATAAGGCTTGGTAAGAAGTAACAACTGTCACTGCTGCTGCTGCTAAGTCGCTTCAGTCGTGTCTGACAGTGCAACCCCATAGACGGCAGCCCACCAGGCTACTCTGTCCCTGGGATTCTCCAGGCAAGAATACTGAAGTGGGTTGCCATTGCCTTCTCCTAAACTGTCACTATCCACAGACAAAATAACTGTTGGTATAGAAAATCCAGAAGAATGTGCATATAAATTATTGAAATTTAGAAGTGAATTTTGCAAGATCACTGGATATAGGGTTAAAATAAAATAAATTTCATTTCTATATACAAACAACACATAATTTTAAAATAAAACTCCAAACACAATACCATGGACGGTAGCATCAAAAGCCACAAATACCTAGAAATGAATCTAACCAAAGATGAGGAAAAAATGCACACAAAAGTGTATTATGAAACATTACTGAGTTAAGTTAAAGAATAAAATGAATGGAGAGATTTCCCACGTTCATTAATTGGAAGGCTCACTATCATAAAGATGTCAATCCCTCCCAAATTTGTCTGTAGATTAATGCAGGTATCAACACAATGCAATTCCTGTTCAAAAGTTTAAAACACACACACACACACACACACACACACACACACACACACAAGTTTGTTTTTCTTTGTTTTTCCAGATAAATGGGTTGAGTTGATTTTCTACTTTTGTGGAAATGTAAAGGGTCAAGAATAACCAGGATAATCTTAAAAGTATATAGGACTTACACTATCAGGTATCAAGATGTATTACACAGCTGCAGTAACTGAAATTAGTATTGATGCAAGGATAGAAAAAAAGGTGCATAATAGAATAAAGACTCCAAAGCTTACTACAATATGTGGTAATTTGATTTATATTAAATGTGCTCCTTGTAGGGTTTTGGGGAAGGGAGAGCAGGGCAGAGATGGGGAAGAAAACTGTTTTAACAAATGGTCCAAGACTGATGGATATCCAAATGGAAGAAAAGTAAATATTTATCCTTACTACTGATGCAAGAAAAGTAAGGATGAATAGTTCTATTCAAGGAATAGAATCTAACTTAAGACCTCCCAGAAATGTTCCAGACATTTAATAGAGAATTATTACCTGTGGCCAATGTCCAGGCCACTATGAAATAAAGAATTAACAGTCTAACCTCACTCATGAACAAAAGGTAAAAGTCCTAAACACCATATTTTCATGAGAACACCACAATAGGTCAACCACAGAAAGCATAACGTCACATACAAAAACATCCCAAATAATCTGTAGACCTAAATGAGAAAGTAACCTGATAAAGTTTCTAGAAAGCAACATAGAAAACATTTCAATGGCTAAGATTTTTTTGAGTAGACAAAGCTCCCCTCACTGCACCCTCTCTAGCTTTAAGGTGATATACTCAGCATTAAAACATTGGGTAAGCTTAAGGTGTAGAATTGACACATTATATACTGCAATATGATTACCACTGTAGCACTAGCTAATGCCTCTATCGTTTCTCATCATTACCATTTTTTCTTTGTAGTAACAATATTTAAGATTTACTCTCTTAGCAACTTTCAAGTATATAAGTGTGTTAGTTGCTCAGTCATGTCCAACTCTCTGCAGTCCCACAGACTGTAGCCCCTGCCAGGCTCCTGTGTCCGTGGAATTCTCCAGGCAAGAATACTGGAGTGGGTTGCCGTTCCATTTTCCAGGGTATATTCCCCACCCAGGGATTGAATCTGGTTCTCCTGCGCTGTAGCAGATTCTTTACTATCTGAGCTATAGGGAGGACCCCTTCAAGTATCTAATACAGTATTGTTAACTCTAATCACCATGCGGTTCATTATATCCCTTGAAGTTGCTCATCGTATAAGTTGAGGTTTACCCTTTGACTATCTTTCCATTTCCTCCACTCCCTAGTCTCTGGAAACCACCACCCTCTGTCTGTATGAGCTTCTGTTTGTAGATAACTGTCTAATTGTTTTTCTTTGTGAGGACACAGAGGCTAGCATCTCCTATGTTGCCATTTTGGTTGGCAAACTCTTCAGAATGGGAGAAAATATTTGCAAACGGCAACCAACAGGGATTAATCTCTAAAATATACAAAGAGCTCCTGTAGCTCAATAAAAATCAACAACACAAGAACACACACACACAAAAACAAATCAAAAAATGGGCAGAAGATCTAAATAGACATTTCTCCAAAGAAGACATACAGATGACCAACAGGCACTTAAAAAGATGCTCAACATTACTAATTATTAGAGAAATGTCCATAAAAAATACGAGGTATCACCTCACACTGGTCAGAATGGCCATCACCAAGAAAATCGACAAATAGTACATGCTGAAGAGGATGTGAGGAAAAGGGAACCCTCCTACTCTGTTGGAGGGAATGTAAATTGGTCCAGCCACTATGGGGAACAGTATGGAGGTTCCTCAAGAAACTAAAAATAGAACTACCATATTATCCAGCAATCCTACTCCTGGGCACACACCTGGAGAAAAACAGAGTCAAAAAAGATACATACACCCCAGTGTTCACTGCAGCACTATTAACAACAGCCAGGAATGGAAGCAATCTAAATGTCCATCAGCAGAAGAATGGATAAAGATGTGGTACACATATCCAATGGAATCCTATTAACAACAGCCAGGAATGGAAGCAATCTAAATGTCCATCAGCAGAAGAATGGATAAAGATATGGTACACATATCCAATGGAATCCTACTCTGCCATGAAAGGAATGAAATAGTGCCATTTACAGAGACGTGGATAGACCTAGAGACAGTGATAAGAGAGTGAAGTCAGTCAGAAAGAGAAAAATGAATATTGTATAATATTGCTTATATGTAGATTCTAAAAAAATTGTATGTGCTGTGTGCTGTGCAGTCGTATCTGACTTTTTGTGACCCTATGGATTGTAGTCCACCTGGCTCCTCTGTCCATGGGGATTCTCCAGGCAAGAATACTAGAGTGTGTTTCCATGCCCTCCTCCAGGGGATCTTCCCAACCCAGATCTCCTGCATTGAGGNACACACACACACACACACACACACACACACACACACAAGTTTGTTTTTCTTTGTTTTTCCAGATAAATGGGTTGAGTTGATTTTCTACTTTTGTGGAAATGTAAAGGGTCAAGAATAACCAGGATAATCTTAAAAGTATATAGGACTTACACTATCAGGTATCAAGATGTATTACACAGCTGCAGTAACTGAAATTAGTATTGATGCAAGGATAGAAAAAAAGGTGCATAATAGAATAAAGACTCCAAAGCTTACTACAATATGTGGTAATTTGATTTATATTAAATGTGCTCCTTGTAGGGTTTTGGGGAAGGGAGAGCAGGGCAGAGATGGGGAAGAAAACTGTTTTAACAAATGGTCCAAGACTGATGGATATCCAAATGGAAGAAAAGTAAATATTTATCCTTACTACTGATGCAAGAAAAGTAAGGATGAATAGTTCTATTCAAGGAATAGAATCTAACTTAAGACCTCCCAGAAATGTTCCAGACATTTAATAGAGAATTATTACCTGTGGCCAATGTCCAGGCCACTATGAAATAAAGAATTAACAGTCTAACCTCACTCATGAACAAAAGGTAAAAGTCCTAAACACCATATTTTCATGAGAACACCACAATAGGTCAACCACAGAAAGCATAACGTCACATACAAAAACATCCCAAATAATCTGTAGACCTAAATGAGAAAGTAACCTGATAAAGTTTCTAGAAAGCAACATAGAAAACATTTCAATGGCTAAGATTTTTTTGAGTAGACAAAGCTCCCCTCACTGCACCCTCTCTAGCTTTAAGGTGATATACTCAGCATTAAAACATTGGGTAAGCTTAAGGTGTAGAATTGACACATTATATACTGCAATATGATTACCACTGTAGCACTAGCTAATGCCTCTATCGTTTCTCATCATTACCATTTTTTCTTTGTAGTAACAATATTTAAGATTTACTCTCTTAGCAACTTTCAAGTATATAAGTGTGTTAGTTGCTCAGTCATGTCCAACTCTCTGCAGTCCCACAGACTGTAGCCCCTGCCAGGCTCCTGTGTCCGTGGAATTCTCCAGGCAAGAATACTGGAGTGGGTTGCCGTTCCATTTTCCAGGGTATATTCCCCACCCAGGGATTGAATCTGGTTCTCCTGCGCTGTAGCAGATTCTTTACTATCTGAGCTATAGGGAGGACCCCTTCAAGTATCTAATACAGTATTGTTAACTCTAATCACCATGCGGTTCATTATATCCCTTGAAGTTGCTCATCGTATAAGTTGAGGTTTACCCTTTGACTATCTTTCCATTTCCTCCACTCCCTAGTCTCTGGAAACCACCACCCTCTGTCTGTATGAGCTTCTGTTTGTAGATAACTGTCTAATTGTTTTTCTTTGTGAGGACACAGAGGCTAGCATCTCCTATGTTGCCATTTTGGTTGGCAAACTCTTCAGAATGGGAGAAAATATTTGCAAACGGCAACCAACAGGGATTAATCTCTAAAATATACAAAGAGCTCCTGTAGCTCAATAAAAATCAACAACACAAGAACACACACACACAAAAACAAATCAAAAAATGGGCAGAAGATCTAAATAGACATTTCTCCAAAGAAGACATACAGATGACCAACAGGCACTTAAAAAGATGCTCAACATTACTAATTATTAGAGAAATGTCCATAAAAAATACGAGGTATCACCTCACACTGGTCAGAATGGCCATCACCAAGAAAATCGACAAATAGTACATGCTGAAGAGGATGTGAGGAAAAGGGAACCCTCCTACTCTGTTGGAGGGAATGTAAATTGGTCCAGCCACTATGGGGAACAGTATGGAGGTTCCTCAAGAAACTAAAAATAGAACTACCATATTATCCAGCAATCCTACTCCTGGGCACACACCTGGAGAAAAACAGAGTCAAAAAAGATACATACACCCCAGTGTTCACTGCAGCACTATTAACAACAGCCAGGAATGGAAGCAATCTAAATGTCCATCAGCAGAAGAATGGATAAAGATGTGGTACACATATCCAATGGAATCCTATTAACAACAGCCAGGAATGGAAGCAATCTAAATGTCCATCAGCAGAAGAATGGATAAAGATGTGGTACACATATCCAATGGAATCCTACTCTGCCATGAAAGGAATGAAATAGTGCCATTTACAGAGACGTGGATAGACCTAGAGACAGTGATAAGAGAGTGAAGTCAGTCAGAAAGAGAAAAATGAATATTGTATAATATTGCTTATATGTAGATTCTAAAAAAATTGTATGTGCTGTGTGCTGTGCAGTCGTATCTGACTTTTTGTGACCCTATGGATTGTAGTCCACCTGGCTCCTCTGTCCATGGGGATTCTCCAGGCAAGAATACTAGAGTGTGTTTCCATGCCCTCCTCCAGGGGATCTTCCCAACCCAGATCTCCTGCATTGAGGGTGGATTCTTTACCATCTGAGCCACCACGGTATAGATGAACTTATTTATAAAGCAGAAGTACAGACACAGATATAGAGAACAAACTTATGGACACCAAGGGAGCAATGGAGGTGGGATGAACTGAGAGACTGCGATTGATGTATATACACTACTATGTATAAAATTAATAAATAATGACAACCTGCTATATAGCACAGGAAACTCTACTCAATGCTCTCTGGTGACCTATATGGGAAGGAAATCCAAAAAAGAGGGGATATATGTATATGTATAACTGATTCCCTTTGCTTTACAGCAGAAACTAACATAAGATTGTAAAGCAAATATGCTCCAATAAAAATTTTTTTTAATTTAGGAAAGAATAATTTTATATCATAGACTCTCTGGGATGGCCAGAGAGTCAAGTTTGGTGGCCTTACATTCAGGAACTATCTCCAGACTATGGTGCTGCACAGCTTCACTCAGTACAGGCTCTGAAGTTTGCAGGAGATGTTAGGACTAGGACCGCTAGGACCACTGCAGCCTCTGAAGTCTGTCTGTCCATCTGTCGCCTCCCTAGCCACTGCCTGGCAGCATCAACACACCACCACACTCTCTCATTCACTCTACCTTTTTCGACCTTCATGCCTTGGTGAGACGCAGGTCATGCGCCCAGGACCTTGAGGGAAGCTAGGAAAATAATTTTTAGCTTCTACTTTGTTGTTATTGTTGTTCAGTTGCTAAATCCTGTTTGACTCTCTGCAATCCCATGAACTACAGCATGCCAGGCTTCCCTGTCTTCACTATCTCCCGGAGTTTGCTCAAATTCATGTCCACTGAATCAGTGATGCTGTCTAACCATCTTACCCTCTGCCACCCTCTTCTTTTGCCTTCAATCTTCCCCAACATCAGGGTCTTTTCTGATGAGCTTATACTTTGGAGAGGCGAAGACTCTCCAACATACAAAAGGTACTCAAAAGTTTCTGGACATCTATGGAAAGGTGAAAAGTGTCTACCCATCCTCTACCAGCCATCACTTTCATGCTAATAACTGCCCGTCTCTGTCCCTCTTATTGATGTCTGCAACCAAAGAGCACCCGGTTTTGCAGTTGAAAGTGAAAGTTGTGTCTGACTCTTTGTGACGCATGGATTATACAGTCCACGGAATTCTCTAGACCAGAATACTGGAGTGGGTAGCCTTTCCCTTCTCCAGGGCTTCTTCCCAACTCAGAGATTGAACCCAGGTGTCACACATCACAGGTGGATTCTTTACCAGCTCAGCCACCAGGGAAGCCCAAGAATACTGGAGTGGGTAGCCTATCCCTTCTCCATTGGAGCTTCCCAGCCTAGGGATTGAAACCAGGTTTCCCACATTGTAGGCAGATTCTTTACCAAGTGAGCCCTCATGCAAGTATATAAACATGGTCCCTCTTCTGAGAGTCCTTGGTCTGTATGAAACACCTGGGCTACTCAGTAACTTCTTGTCTCTGACTTGCTTTAGTACTAATTAGTGGTACCATCCAAGGAGACATTAATTTTGCCTTTTAAATGATATATGTGATTTTGTTGTTGGCAATGTATTTTATTGTTTGGTCTTCTCTCTTTACTAAAATTTTAGGGATCCTTGGGGGAGGATGATAATCTTTTCCTTTTAGGAATGTAGAAAACACAGAATAAGTACTTGCTTTTTGATTGTTCTATGGTTTGAGCTTTGAGAGAGAGAGATCATAGTCAAATGGTTTTTAACAATATATTCATGTGCATTTGGCTGTCCCGATCAGGATACAAAGTGGTATACAAATCCCAATTCCTAGTTCATCAGTAGTACATTTGCTATTTATTAATATGGTTTTGAGTTTTCTTTATCTCCCATTCCAACTTTGTCTTAGATTGTGTAAAAGGTAAAATATGGGAAATAACATTGGTGTTTATATAGAAGTCCAAAGGGAAATGAACCTTGGATGATACAACATTCAACCTTTTTGAATACCAATTCAGGAAAATAAACAACAAGACCTTTTTGTTGGGAGAGAATTTACACTGAGTAAGAAATCTGAGGTTGAGTAGGTAGGGTATATCAAAGACTTTTCATAGTAAGAATCTATTAGTAACTCTCTCTTGGATTCCTAAAATGTAGTCTTCAGAATAAGTCATCAACTGAACAACAAACCCCTGAGATGTTTGACTAATGGGCACAAAAGTAATGTAAAGGAATGATGTGCTTGTGTGGACTCCTCTGTGAAGTGCCTTTCCGCCAGCTGACGTGGGTGTGCCAGTGAACACTGGCATTTGAAAAACACACACAGAGAGAAGACAAGGCAGTATGTCAAGCCCCAGATAGGCCTTCTGAAATCCATGCCATGAACCCATACTTGCACACTCAGAATACAATTGAGGCACTCAGGAGAAATGCTAGTATTAATAAAATGTATGGAAATCTTGGCAGAGTAAATATAGGACTGCAGGCTTGATGTAAGTCTGGGAAAAACAACATCATATCCCAGCTTGCAGAGAGGAAGCAAGGTAGCTAGTTAAAATTATTTTGATTGACAAAGGAAATCTACAAGCCATGTGCTTTTTCTGTTACTTAGGCAGTGTGACGATCTAGTAGATCCAGTGAGCAGAAGTGGGAAATGGAATCAGTCAGAAGTTCAGGGTTCTCCAAAGTTCATAGCACATAAGATGTGCGTGTGTGTGTGTGTGTGTGTACATACACACATACATATACATACACACACATATATGCAGTCACCCTCTGTATCTGCGGGTTTTGCTCCTGAATCTGCAGATGCTGAAACCATGACGCAGAGGGTTGACTACACTACACCATTTTATTTGAGGGACTTCAGCATCCATGGATCTTGTTATTTGCTGAGATTCTGGAACCAGCCTTGTGAAAACTGAATACTGAGGAAGGACTGTATACAATAAGACTTCAGCATAATATGAGATTTTCAATAATTCTGATCTGTCTTATCAGCATATACTAAGCACTTATTAGGTGTAAAGAGTGGTCTAAGTCAGGAGCCCCCAACCCCTGGTAGAGGTTCATGGCCTGTTAGGAACTGGGACACAGGAGGTGAGTGGCGGGTGAGTGGGCAAAGCTTCACCTGTATTTACGGCCGCTCCTCATAATTTGCATTCCCGCTTGATCCCTGCTTGGTGTCAGATCAGCAGTGGCATGATAAACGTAATGTACTTGAAACATCCCCAAACCATCCCCCCATGCCGTCTGTGGAAAAACTGTCTCCTACAAAACTGGTCCCTAATGCCAAAACGGTTGTGGACCGCCGGTGAAAGTGATATTGAGGAAGAAGTTCTGTCTCTGCTCTGAAGCTGGAAGGGAACCGTGCATCCCTGTGACAAAAGCTCCACTGTGGCAGTGACTATTGCTGTGTTCCCAGCACCTAGAACAGTGCCTGGTGCTTCAAGAAATAAGCAGTAAGTAAATGAATATTAGTACTTGAATGAGTTCATCAGTTCCTCTTGTGAGTGGTATTCAACTTCAAATAGGCAAGTCAGACAGTAAGAACCTAAATTTCACTAGTGAATGAAGATTGATATGGAAGCATGAGGGTTTGAAACTGGGCAGGCGTGAAGAATGTGTGATCCCTAGGATGGTCACATGGATGCTCTTTGCTAACCTAGAGGATGGCAAACAAAAACAGATTGGATAGAAGAGCTATAAAGATCCCAGAAAATAAAATTTCACATTAGCCAGTGTAATTCTGGAATTCTAAATGATCATATGAAGAACACCTTTACTTGCATGAGTTAGAAATATAGCTATTTACCAATAGTGGTAATGGGCAGAGTATGGTTTTAAGTGGTGGAGTTGCAAATAGCTGTGGGCTCTACAAATAGGGCTACAGCTGCCAACCATAGAAGAGCCTTTATGTGTGTACCGTGTGGAAAGAACAGTTGGTCAGGCAAAGGTTTTTTAAGCCACACCTGTTCACTCAGATAACAATCACCACAAATAGTGTTATCTCTAACATAAAGATAAATATGTATTTTATATATCTATGACTATTGCACAACTTGTAAATTTGGTGAAAGTTAGATCGGCTGATTTTGTTCTATTAAAAGAAGAATACAACCTACTATAGATACTGGGTAGAAACTGGCAAAGCTAACTTATGTAGAAGGATCTTGAAATTGAGATGATTCTTTGAGTCATTAGCATGGCTTCATTTATGAGCACAATACTAGTAGAACCTTGATATGAAATGACTCATTAATTATATTGAGTCGGTTATATCACGGGTCAAATCACATCTTCTGAAGTACAACCACTACAGACAGTAAAGTCTGAAACGATGTGATTGGCCCATTAATCATTTACTCACTCAATAATTCATTCCCTAGCTCGTTCAACCAATGCATATCAGGCGCTTCCTAAACTGGAGGGATTATGGACCACACAAAGATGAATAATTCACAGCCTTTGTCGTCATTATCCTAAGAAAACTAGTTTTATCCAGTGAGATTGGTACTCTAAAAGAATGCTTTTAGTTAATGGAGGCGGTGGGGAGGAAGGGGTGGTCTGAATTAGGAGACTAGCATTGACATGTGTACACTGCTGTGTGTGAAATGGTGAGTGGGAAGCTGCTGTGTGGCCCAGGGAGCTTGTCTGGGAGCTCTGCGATGACCTAGAGAGGTGGGATGGGAGGGGCTGTATGTTCCCTTCTGCCTGATTCATGTTGTTGCACAGCAGAAACACAACATTGTAAAGCAATTATACTCCAATAAAAAATATGGATACCTCTTACGGAATATTTTCATCCTAGTTTCTTCAGAAAACATCTATGGCATCCTCAAAACAGTTTTTAGAACACCTATTGGATTTCAAACAAAAATAAAAGGTCAGGAATTAGCGTCACTGTTACTATTTCGATAAAAACCTGATTACGCATCTTCATAATAACTATGAAGTTTAAAAATGTGTAGCTACAGGGTGAAAACTTTTAGAGCTGCCTGTCTCTCAACCCAGACTTAATCCAGGCTATTAACTATGATGAAAATTTAATATACTTAACTGTCATGATTTAGAATATGCCTACACCCTACACTGCTGCTGCTAAGTCGCTTCAGTCATGTCCGACTCTGTGCGACCCCATAGACGGCAGCCCACCGGGCCCCGCCATCCCTGGGATTCTCCAGGCAAGAACACTGGAGTGGGTTGCCATTTTCTTCTCTAATGCATGAAAGTGAAAAGTGAAAGTGAAGTCACTCAGTTGTGTCCGACTCTTAGGGACCCCATGGACTGCAGCCTACCAGGCTCCTCCACTCATGGGATTTTCCAGGCAAGAGCACTGGAGTGGGGTGCCATTGTAAAGGATGCTTAAGTGGAGTGTGCTTTTCCGCTTAAAGTCACAGATGAGGTAGAGTTTGCCTGCTGTGAGATTCTCTTCTTATTTAATTATTTTAAAAAATTTGACTGAAGTGTGGTTGATTTACAATGCTGTGGTAGTTTCAGATGTATAGTAAAGTGATTCAATTATACATATAATATATATATATATTTTTTTTCCAGATTCTGTTCCCTTTTTTGTATTTTAGTCACTAACTTATATCTGACTCTCTGTGACTCCATGACTGTAGCCTTCCAGGCTCCCCTGTCCATGGGATTTTCCAGACAAGAATACTGGAGTGGGTTGCCATTTCCTTCTCCAGGGGATCTTCTTGACCCAGGGATTGAACCCATGTCTCCTGTATTAGCAGGTGGATTCTTTACCATTGAGCCATCTGGGAAGCTCTTTTCCCTTAAAGGTTGTTAGAAAATATTGAGTGTAGTTCCTTGTGCTATATAGTAGGTCCTTGTTGGTTATCTATTATATATATATTTGTCTGCTTATACTAATCCCAGACTTACAATTTATCCCTCTTTCTCTCTTTCCCTTAAGTTTGTGTTCTATGTCTGTGGGTATATTTCATGTTTTGTGTTTATGTGCAAATCAAAACTATATGAAGGTATGGCCTCACACTGGTCACAAGGGCCATTATCAATAAGTCTACAAAATATAAATGCTGAAAAGTGTGGAGAAAAACAGAACCTTCCTACACTGTTGGTGGGAATATAAATTGGTACAGTCATTATGGAGACAGAATGGCGGTTCCTTAAAAAACTAAAAAATAGTGCTACCATATAATCGTGCAATCCAACTCCTGGGCATATATCTGGAGAAAACAATAATTTGAAAAGTTATATGTACCACCAGACATGAAAGCAACATAAATGTCTATCAACAGATGACTGTGTAAAGAACATGTGGTGTGTGCGTATATATATATATATATATTCAGTGGAATATTACCCATAAAAGGGTGAAATACTGTCATTTTCAGCAACATGGATGGATCTAGAGAGTATGCTAAGTGAAGTAAGCCAAAGACAAATATCCTATGTCACTTATATGTGGAATCTGAAAAAAGATACATAGAAATTATTTAAAACAAACAATTTTTCAACTCTAGAAGGTGGGAATGTCAGTTATCCATTGCTGCATAATGGAATCGTCCCCAAACTTTGTGATGGAAAATAATAAATCATTGTACTTACTCACAGTTTTCTGGGTCAGCCAGTGACTCTTATTCTGAGCCAGCTTTGTTCATCTCTTTTGGCAGCTGTCCTGGGGATGGATGCTCTAGGACAGCGTCCCTGTCAGCTGAAGGTTGGATAGCCTAGTCTTTCAGTGGGATGGCTTGCTTTTGTGTCCGAAGGTTTCTCTACCAGACTGTGGTGGTGGAAAGCTCCCATTAGCAAAAGAAGGCAAGGCCATAAGAATAATCCTATTTTCAGTCTCTGCTCACATCATATTTGGGCTTTCCTGGTGGCTCAATGGTAAAGAATCCACCTGCTAATGCAGGTAAATCAGCCCCTGGGTGGGGAAGAAGCCTCGGAGAAGGAAATGGCAAGCCACTCCAGTATTCTTGCCTGGGAAATACCTGGGACAGAGGAGCCTGGTGGGCTGCAGGCCACGGGGTCACAAAAGAGTTGGCCACGACTTAGCGACTAAAGAACACATCATGTTTGCTGGTGGCCTTTTGACCAAACCAAGTAAAAATAAAACCCCAAAACCCAAACCACCCAAGAGTCAAGGAGTGGAGTAAAGATTCTCCCTCTTGTTGGGAGGAACAGAAAAGTCACATGGTACAGGGGTGTTCTTATAAAAATGTGAGAAAATCATATCTATTTATTTGTAACAACATAGAGGGTTCTACAGTAAAAATCTTCACTCTCTGCCAGTAAATGTCAATGAATATATGTAAATGTTAAGTAATCTATAGATTGATTCATGTGCTTGAAGAAAAAGTAAGCAAATCCTGATTTAGGAGCTTTTTTAAAAAATGGAATGTTCAATTACAATTAGAGGCTAAGAAACACACTTCATCAAGAAAAACACAATAAAACAGTTAAAAATTATCAATAGTTTGAGTAGAATAACCAGGGCAAGTGGATTGGGATAAAGACAAAGCTAAATTCTAGTAATACAACATTGTAAATCAATTATATTTTAGTTTAAAAAAATGATGAAAAGGAAAAGTTAAACTCCCCATTAGCCTTAAGGCTAAGCCTTTTCAGCCCCACTAACCAGGACACTCACCATCTTTTAGTCAGTGTAATGAGAACGGGTCTCGTTTTTTCTTTTCTCTGCTAATTCTCTTTGTTCCACTCTCTATGGGCTTTGCCTTCATCCACACTCATTATATTATGATGAGTGCCATATATCTCCACATTTGATCCCCCTTTGTGTGACAAGACCTATTTAATTGATTGACTCCCTGATTATTTCTATAAGACCATCCCCACAGGCATTGCAAACTTCTCATGTCCAAATCTTCACTCATTGCCTTCTGCTAGAACCTCTTTCTCATATGGCCACCTCTGACCTAGTGAGTGGTAACACCAAAACTTCACTCCATGTCTGAATTAGAGCCTGGAGAATTAAGCACAGGCTATTCCTCCCCTCCCATCATGGCTGCCTTCCTATCAATCACCGTCAGTGGTTTTCGCTCCTTTAAGACTTCTGGATTTCGCCTTGTCCAGTTCCCCTGCATCCTTCATTCAGACTCCTCAGCTTCTCTTTCTGCTTCAATCCATCTAGAGCAATTGTCTTCAACATAAAACTTATCCCGTCATTCTAAAGCTTCCATTAAACAAATCCTCATGATCTATAGGATATAAGCCACCACCTTACCCTGGCACATGAATATCTTTGTGATCTGACCCTTCTGCACCATCCAAGGAAGGCTCTTTCTTGAATGAATCATGACATCTCTCACTTCTTCATCCAAACCTATCCCCTGTCCTTATTGTTCTTCCTGATCCCTTCCCTTCTCTACCCTGGTTAACTCGTAGTCATTTTTAAGAATTCAAAAGCCATGTTACCTGGGAAGTATTCACAAGTGAACACCGGCCTTGAGTGGGTAACAAGTACCATCAATCATAGCTCACAATTTTTAATTGGAGATTTACTGAGGTCATCTCTGTTGTTGATCTGTGTGATGCTAGCACTTAACCCAGTGCCTGACACACAGAAAGTTCTCACAACTTGAATGATGGTTGAGACTGAATGTATTGCTTAAAGAAATGAGTGAGCAGATGAAAGATGTGAGAGGAGTATAGTTATTACAGATAGGGTTGGCCACCTGTCCTGGCTACATCTCCATCAAATTCACATACAATGTGAAGTCATTTATGTAAGCCTCAGTGTTGGGAGGAATACACTTGGAGTTTATGCCAAGACTCAGTTCAGGATAACAGTGGGATCAGGTTGAGAATGGAAACAGCCCTGCTTCTGAAAATTTAGGGATCATTTATGAATTATTTCCTAATTATTAAAGACGTGCCTCAATACAATTGTGGGGATTAATTTTCTTTATTGTTTGCTGCAAACTGGTAATCTTTGCCTTCTCTCTAAACTCCGATCATCTTTGACCCTTGATATCACTGACTATTTTCCTAGAGATTTCAAGCTAGTTTTAAAATTTGCCTAACTGAAGCAAGTTTGGAATGTAAATTTAATGTAAATAATTGTTTTTCAAACCCCAATTTAAATCATTTTGCGATATATGCTGTTTTAGATTATTCAGATCAATGCTTCTAGCACCGAACCATAGATAATGGAATTGAAGCTGACTAGTAAATTGAAACTGATTCTCTGAATTTGTAAGTAGTAGAGTGGTCAAGCAATTGATTTTCCTGGACTCTCATTTTGGAATATTCTGATTTGATGGAGAGACTGTTCTTTCTATAGATGGAGTTCCTTTGATTTGCATCTTTATGACACATCAAAAGTGGTGTTAAGAAGATATTTTATTATTGGTTTGCATATGTGTATGAAAGTGGTCTTATATTAATTTAAGAATACCTACTCAGTGAAAAAAAGAGCCAGACCATTAGCTTTTTGCCCTACTGTCTTTCTTTGCCAGACACAGTGGGCTTCTAGTCACCTTCCTTATTCTTCCTGACATCCTATCATTCGTCTTGAACCACCAACTGCTTCATTCCCCCCTTTATTTTCAGGCAATTATTTTCCCTTCTATTTAATAAGAAAGTGAAGCTATTAGACCAAACACTTTGGACCTATAGCCGGGAAATTGATAGGCTTGTCAGCAACTGTACCCTTTCTTGTCTTTCTTTTTCCTCTCACAAATCAGGCAGAGGTTATCCTCTCTGACCTGACCTGGCATCTCTGTCTAGAATCCATCTTTCTACTTCTACATCAGCACTGAAACGTACTCAAGCCTGGCCCATCTTTCAGCCTCACCATCCAGCCCACTCTTTGGACTCTCTCTCTCTCCTGCTCCAGAGCCAAATTTCTTGAAAATGTTGTGTATATTCATTGTCTCCATTTCCTTCCTCTTCACTCACTTCCTACAACTCATTTCCTTCTGGATTCTGACCCATTTTTCTACATAAACTTGTCAAGTTTACCAGTATTTTTGTCGCTAAATCCAATAGGGTTGTTGAAATCTTTTATTGTCTTGAACACTCAACACTGCTAACCATTCCTCGTCAGCAGAACAACTAGACTAAGCACATGCTTGAAGTTCTTCCAAAAATCAAGGAAATACTGAAGAAATTTAGCCTCAATGAACTTACCTAAATTCTTTCATCAGAGAAATTTAGAAACCATTTTAATTTTGATATATGTGTTGAATCATGCTTTATGAGTGGATAAATATATTGCATATAATGATTTAATTTTAATATGTATATATAAATACATATTTTTAATTTCCTATTGGAGAGAAAATACCATAATCTTTGAGTGTCTGTAAAAGCCCTGATCCAGCTCCCATGTCTTGAAACTCAATTATTTTGGGGACACCACCAGCTTCCAGCTTCTCATGCACATCTCTTCCTCTGCAGGGACTTGAAATGCCGGTGTTCTCTGAGGGTCTATCCTAATCCCCCTTCTCTTACTCTGCCCACATTCTCTGGATGAGCATGCATATCTAAGCTTCAGGTTTTGTTTGTGATGTTGCTTGCTATATCTACATCCGGGAGTTAGACCTCTTTCCTACATTTTTTATCATAATATTTTATATATATATAATAATTATATACTCAATCACCCAGTAGAAGCCACTGCTCAGATAGATATCTTGGAGATGATTTGAGTTCAGTGAGCCCTCGAATGATCTCAACTTATCTCTCTACAACTTTCTCCTCTCTCAGGGCTCATTATTTGTGTGAATGATGCTGCAGTCTAGACTGGAAACTCAGGATTCTGACCTAACTCCTCCTACTCCTTCATGGTCACAACCCATCAGCCATCAAGTCCGAGGACTCTGCTTCCATTTACTCCTTAATTATGCCCATATCTCTCCCTAGGCACTAACACAGTGTTCCAGGCCACCATCTTTTCTCTTCCAAATTACCACAATAGTCATCTTCTAGGTTTTCCTCCAGTCTATTTTTTTTCCAATTTAGAACCGGAATGGTTTTTTTAAGCAACGTGACCCTGTTTCTCTCTGTTTAAAATCACTACATTTAAGATGACTTAGAAACCCTCCCATGGGTATCTCCGGACAATTCAACATTATTCAGCTCTTAAAAGAAATGATGTATCAAGCCATGAAAAGACATGGAAAAACCACCTTATTTTTTTAGGACATTAGTAAGTGACTCAGAGGTTAAAGCGTCTGCCTCCAATGCGGGAGACCTGGGTTCGATCCCTGGGTTGGGAAGATCCCCTGGAGAAGGAAATGGCAACTCATTCCAGTACTCTTGCCTGGAGAATCCCACGGACAGAGGAGCCTGGTAGGATTACAGTTCACGGGGTCGCAAAGAGTCAGACACGACTGAGAGACTTCACTTTCACTTTCAGTAAGTGACCGAAGTGACTTAGCACACAAGTGAAGTCAATATGAGAATGCTGCATACTGGATGTTTCTAAACACATGACATTATAGAAAAGAAGAGACTGTGGAGGCAGTAAGAAGATCAGTGTTGGCCAAGGGTTAGGACTGACCAGGCAGAACACAGAGGACTTTTAGGGCAATGGAACTATAATGGTGGATACATGTCTTTATACATTTGCTAAAATCCATAGAAGTATAATATCAAAAGTGAACCTGAATGTACACTGTGGACTATGGGTGCTAATGTAGGTTCACGGCTTGTAACAAATCTCCCTCTTTGGTGCAGGATGATGAGAACAGGGCGATACAGGAACTCTGTGTTTGTTGCTTAATTTTGTTGTGAACGTAAACTGCTTTAGAAAACCACAACCCTCCATGGTCTGGCTTTTTTATACATTTTCAAAATAATCTCTTCTTCATTCTGCCCTTGGAGTCTTTTCTTTTTAAGGCGGAACTTTGTTTCTTTGAACTAGCCGTGTTCTTGTTCATTTCTGAGTCAGCAGATCTCTTCTAACTTTCCTTCTTTTCTTGAGCTCTTCTTGTCATCCTCCATCATTTATCAAACTTTATTGTTCTCGCATTTTCACGTGTCTGTTTTCTTTGCCAGACTCCAAGTTCTGGGTCCATTTTATTCACTGTAGTGTCTCCAGTGTTGGGCATATAAAACACTAAATGAATGGGGAATATATGGCTGGAGCAATTCTATCCCATTCTTACCCAGACCTACCCTGGTTTTGTTTTCAACTGTTCTTAGCTCTTTGTAAGAACGCATTCTAAAAAATAATAATCACAGGCCTAGACTGCCAGATTTAATAAGGACAATGAAAGGTACAAGGCACTCAGATAAATTTGAATTTCAGGCAAATAATGGATAGTGTTTTGACATAAGTATGTCCTGATATGTAATATTTTTATAACATTAAATTTAATATTTATATAACATTTTGGCACATTTGTATTAAAAGTCTATTTGTTGTCTGGAATTCAAATTTAACTGAACTTCCTGTATTTTATCTGAAAATTCTACTCAGGTCCCAAGAACTGTTTCCTGGTTACTGGAAACATTCGTTTAAATGCAGATAATAGCTTTGGATAACTGCCTCCATGTTGAGTTCTCTTCAGTAAATTTCTGCAAAGAATTCCCTTTTCTCTTTTCATTTTTCAGTGCTTACAGCAGAACATTTCTATCTCTCATAGAGAAAGTTTTGCCACTTACTAGCAGGGAAGAGTTTTGCTTTTAAGCTATGGCCTTGTATTTTGAAATGGTATTATTATACATGTTATTCACATATTATCAGTTCAGTTCAATCGCTCAGTCATGTTCAGCTCTTTGTGATCCATGGACTGCAGCATGCCAGGCTTCTCTGTCCATCGCCAACTCCCAGAGCTTGCTCAAACTCATGTCCATGGAGTCAGTGATGCTATCCAACCGTCTCATCCTCTATTGTCCCCTTCTCCTCCTGCCTTCAATCTTTCCCAGCATCAGGATCTTTTCCAAAGAGTCAGTTCTTTGCATCAGGTGCCCAAAATATTGGAGCTTCAGCTTCAGCATCAATCCTTTCAATGAATATTCAGGACTGATTTCCTTTAGGATGGACTGGTTTGATCTTCTTGCAGTCCAAGAGATTTTCAAGAGTCTTTTCCAACACCACAGCTCAAAAGCATCAATTCTTCAGCACTCAGCTTTCTTTATACTCCAACTCTCACATCCATACATGACTACATGACTGGATGGACCTTTGTTGGCAAATTAACGTCTCTGGTTTTTAATATGCTGTTCATAATTCACATATCATAATTCACTCATTTAAACAATACCATTTAGTATATTCATAGAGCTGTGTAACTGTCTCCATAATCTCTTTTTAAAGAGTGCTTCTTATCTTTGGCTAAGTCCTACTGCATGCAGGATCTTAGTTCCCTGACCAGGGATAGAACCCACACACTCTGTATTAGGAACATGGAGTCTGAACCACCAGGGAAATTCCTGCCCTAATCTAATTTTAGAATATTTTTATCACTTCCCAAAAGAAACCGTGTACCTAATAGCAATCATTCTCTATTGGCCACCTATTCCCGGGCTTAGGCAATAAGTAATATGCTTTCTGTCCTTTCAGATTTGGAAATTTTATTTAAATGCGATCATGCCATACATGGTCTTTTGTGACTGACTTCTTTCCCTTAGTAAAATGCTTTCAAGTTTCATCCATGTTATAGCATGTATCATATTTCATTCCTTTGTATCACCAAATATTGTTCCATTGTGTGGGTATATCACAATTTACTTATCCTCCAAACAGTTGATGGGCACTTGGGTTAATTTTACTGTCTTTTGTAAGAATAACATTCTAAAATTGACTTCTGTCAATTTTTTGTTTATTGTCTGTGGTCAAGCTTTAGGGAAAAAGCATAGGAAGTATTTTGCCTGTCTTAACAGTTATAGTATTTTACTCTGCTTTTGACATTTCAGTGGATTTCTTGGTCTATTTTGTTTTTCATGGAATCTTTTCTTTTATATGGAAATTGTTTAAGTTAACTCAAGAGGTATACTCGATCTTGTGATAAGCAACTGCAAGTTCTGTCACGCTGTTCTGAGATGTTTCAGCAATTAAACTTGAGAATTTGTTGTGCAATGGGTCTGTCCAGTGTGATATTTTCCATGACTACAGAGAATATTATAGACTATGGCATCTGGAATCGATCATGGGCTTTGACGGGCACAGATGTGTGAAACTGTGGTGTGAGGCTGGAATTTTTATGTTATGTAAGGGAGATCCAACCAGTCCATTGTGAAGGAGATCGGCCCTGGGATTTCTTTGGAAGGAATGATGCTAAAGCGGAAGCTCCAGTACTCTGGCCACCTCATGCGAAGAGTTGACTCATTGGAAAAGACTCTGATGCTGGGAGGGATTGGGGGCAGGAGGAGAAGGGGACGACAGAGGATGAGATGGCTGGATGGCATCACTGACTCGATGGGCATGAGTCTGAGTGAACTCTGGGAGTTGGTGATGGACAGGGAGGCCTGGCGTGCTGTGATTCATGGGGTTGCAAAGAGTTGGACCCGACTGAGCGACTGAGCTGAACTGAACTGATTGCTTTTATGAAATTGAGACAATAAGAATGCTTGAGTCTTCACAGACATAAAAAACATTAAAGACAAATAATTTCTTGGTGAAGGTGAGTACGTAAGAGTCATTGCTGATCATTGTGCTCTACGAGGATATTAATTCTGCCATGGGGAACTTATGGATTTGCTTACATTAGCTCAAAATGATGGAAGACTAGTAAAATTGTTTTTTTTTTCTCTTGGCCATGCCATGTGGCATGCAGGATATTAGCTCTCCAATCAGGGATTGAACCCGCGTCCCCTGGAGTGGAAGCAGAGTCGTAACAGCTGGACCATTGGGGAAGTCACAGAGGTTTGTAACATTAAATACAAACCTTCTGTGCTTGTGGCATCAGTGAATAGCTTCCTTTCTCTTTTACTTCCTCTTTCCCCCACTCCCTTCCTGTCTTTTCTTTTCTTTCCTCTTTCTTAGTGATTTCTCCAAAATCACTTGTACAATGAATATTTGGAAATGGCTAAAGGAACCACAATACTTTGCATGTTTTTACATTAATATTGATGAATACAAAGTAGTGATTTTTCACACTATTTAACACACAACTTCCAATAGATTAAGGTACCGTTCCAGCTTTATAAAGAGTTGACACTCTAGCTGTCTTTTTTCCCCCACATTTCATCATTTTAAGACAATGATCAAAGTATGCACTTAAAAAAATTAAAGTGAAAATATATTTATCATATTTTGAGATTTGCTCACCTCCCTTGAAATAATTATATGTATTTCTTAGATCATCACAAAACACTTCTTTTTACACATATACCTTGTTTATACCTGTCTTTTCAAATATTCTTAAAGTTGGTACTCAGAGACTAAACATCCAAGAAGCATGATAGATCACTATGGTCCACTAAACTGGACATTTGCTCTTTGACTTTCAATTAGCACTCACTACAGTCATCCATCCAGTCCATTCTGAAGGAGATCAGCCCTGGAATTTCTTTGGAAGGAATGATGCTGAAGCTGAAACTCCAGTACTTTGGCCACCTCATGCGAAGAGTTGACTCATTGGAAAAGACTCTGATGCTGGGAGGGACTGGGGGTAGGAGAAGGGGACGGCAGAGGATGAGATGGCTGGATGGCATCACTGACTCGATGGACGCGAGTCTGAGTGAACTCCGGGAGATGGTGATGGACAGGGAGGCCTGGCGTGCTGTGATTCATGGGGTCACAAAAAGTAGGATACGACTGAGCGACTGAACCGAACTGAACTGACCAGTCATCATCTGGAATTCTATATGTTAACACTGTAATGAATTGAAGATTCTATCTTTCATGTACCACTAAGAAAGAAGAAAAAGTTTAATTAATTGAAATAAATTGTAAGGTATATCCTGATTTCAGAGATATAACAATGAGGAAAAATATTCATTCTAGAATTAAAGACAAGTAGTAGCACTACTGGGCTTCCCAGGTAGCTCAGTGGTAAAGAATCTACCTGCCAATGCAGAAGACACAAGGGGTGTGAGTTTGATACCTGGGTTAGAAAGATCCCCTGGAGAAAGAAATGGCAACCCAATCCAGTACTTCTGTCAGAGAAATCCCATGGACAGAGGAGCCTGGTGGACTAGTCCATGGGGTCACAAAGAGTTGGACGTGACTGAGCTCACACAGTAGCACTATTGGAAGCATACAAATACACTCAGAAGACACACTAAAATATAACAGGTAGTGGTCAATTTCATTTAGTTGGAAATTAATTGATCACTACTCAATAACTAGGCTGGATCATTTACTGTCTAGAGTTCCTGTTTGGTAACTATCTTCTAGATGTACCACATTATACCAGCTGAAATGAAATAGGTGGAGTAGGTAGCTGGCCATGAAGTGTGGGTTAAAGTTTCCTGGAAAAGTCTTTATCCTTACTTATCCTCATTTTCTTCCTGCTGCCAGGAAACCTCCTGTAAGCACTTTCTTCCCTTGGCCTTATGTCCTTTCAACATGTGGCTATTTCTGGAAGGATGCACTGACTATTTTAATCATTAACTCTCCAGTATGGAATCATTTCATCATTGATTACATTTTCCCAATGGGATGGCACACTATCATGACTTATGAGGAATCCAAGCTTCAGAGAGTTTATGTAACTTGCCAGGACTGCACAACACAGAGCTGGTTTAACTGGGTTTTCATCTCTGTGCTATTTATTGAGTCTGACTGTCTTTCAAGAACACCTCAAATATACACAAATTAAGTCTCCAATCCAGCTGAGATTTTGAAAAGTAAGAGAATAAAGAGATAATGGGGAGGTGAGGTAGTGCCTGAGAGGATCAGTCTGGAGTGTGGATGGAGTGGGGGGTGTTGTTTGGGCAATGAGAAGACAAAGTTTTCTGAAAGGGAAAGTAGAAAGATGCCAGAAATAAACCTGTCAGTTCACAACTCTCGCCCCGTGCTTTTACCAGAAATTACTGATTCTTAGAACTGAGCTTGTTGATCTCGTATAGTTGTTAGATTTACTTCAATTCAATATTTTACTGAGATTCTTCAGAAGACTTTAGGACTCACTTAGGAACCCTGGCAATTCTTTTGGTCTTGAACCTAGAGCTGAAATTACTGCATTTTAATCCAATAATGAATGCAAATTTTTTTCTGACCAGTATTTGGCTTTGGAAGTTCCTTTTATTCACTTTTTATGGTAAGGATGGGAAAACAACTGGGAAATTCTAGTTTGCAAGCATTCGAACACACCCATATCTGCATGGCTGAATCTTAACAGCAGTCATAAAACTCATGGAGAGATAAGAAATACTAATATTATTTTTTCTGGATATCACAGATAATATTTGTTGTCTCTTTGTCCCTCAATAACATTGAAGAGTAAGCTTTAGCTTTTTATAGGAACACAGGACGACAAACTTCATTTTTGCAGTAGATTCTTGATATGCATAAATGATACTATTGCAAACCCTCAGGCTTAATCTTCAGATTAAATTAACCAGAGTTCCTGGTTGGAAGACATAAGTGGAAAATAAAAGAGCTGTATTGAAATGTATTCATTCATTTCACAAATATTTACAGAGCTCCTACTGTGTATCATTGTATATATACTTTTCAAGGATATGGATATATAACAGTGCACTAACCAGACATATCTTCTGTCTTTATTCTAGGAGAAGAATAGTCAAGTGGGGTAAGAACAGTGAAGTCCTTGTGGTTTATTGCAGATACAGTAGTCTTTATATATGCTCTTCCCTTTGCTATGAAAACTTCTCATGCAGAGTTTTGCTAATTCCTACTTACTCTTTATGACTCCATTTAGCTAGCCCTTCCTCTAGAAGCTTCCTCTGAGCCCTCAAGTTCAACATATCTGCCCTTCTCATGTACTCTCATGAAACCTTGCATTATTTTTAGCTCTTAAGTTACACTATTTCATTTGTATGTATTCTCCACCAGATGATAAACTTGGATTGTATTAAGAACTAGGAATTTTTTGTTCATTGTTGTAACCCCAGCAACTTTCATGGCATTTGGCACAAGATGAGAACACAGATTTTCTCAGTGAATAATCAATGTAATGAAATGTCTCACTCTAACACATCAGTCACTTATAGAGTAGAATTCAAAATCATCTTTCCTTAGATTATTAGATGATTATTTTGGAAGAATCCACAAAGGATGTGAGATCCGTTTACCAAGAGCCGAATGCTTTGAGTTCCTAGTCAATGTTTCTATGCAGTAAGATTGTTGATAAGATTTTAAAAGGTCCTTGCAGTCTGAGTGTGTGTGTGTCCATGTGTTTGTGTACGTGTTGATGTTAACTCTGATTTGTCACATCTTTCTATATGAAACTCCAAAGTATATTTCATATCTCAATACTGAAAATATGAAGAGCTTCAAGGAATAATATGGCATAAAGTTAGTTAATAATCATAGTGATAGCAACATCATTTTAGTTCAGTTGCTCAGTAGTATCCAACTCTTTGCAACCCCATGGATGGCAGCATGTCAGGCTTCCCTGTCCATCACCAACCCCTGGAGCTTACTCAAACTCACTGTCCATCTGTTGGTGATGCCGTCCAACCATATCATCCTCTGTCATTCCCTTTTCCTCTTGTGTTCACTCTTTCCCAGCATCAGGGTCTTTTCTAATGAGTCAGTTCTTCATGTCAGGTGGCCAAACTAAAGGAGTTTCAGTTCCAGCATCAGTCCTTCCAATGAATATTCAGGACTGATTTTCTTTAGGATTGACTGGTTGGATCTCCTTGCAGTCCAAGAGATTCTCAAGAGTCTTCTCCAACACCACTGTTCAAAAGCATCAATTCTTCGGCACTCAGCTTTCTTTATAGTCCAACTCTCACATCCATACATGGATACTAGAAAAGCCATAGCTTTGACTAGACAGACCTGTGTCAGCAAAGTAATGTCTCTGCTTTTTAATATGTTGTTTAGGTTGGTCATAGCTTTTCTTGCAAGGAGAAAACATCTTTTAATTTCATGACTGCAGTCATCATCTGCAGTGATTTTGAAACCCCCAAAAATAAAGTCTGTCCCTGTTCCCATTATTTCTCCATCTATTTGCCATTAAGCGATGGGACCAGATGCTATGATCTTAATTTTCTGAATGTTGAGCTATAAGCCAACTTTTTCACTCTCCTCTTTCACTTTCATNTTCTTCGGCACTCAGCTTTCTTTATAGTCCAACTCTCACATCCATACATGGATACTAGAAAAGCCATAGCTTTGACTAGACAGACCTGTGTCAGCAAAGTAATGTCTCTGCTTTTTAATATGTTGTTTAGGTTGGTCATAGCTTTTCTTGCAAGGAGAAAACATCTTTTAATTTCATGACTGCAGTCATCATCTGCAGTGATTTTGAAACCCCCAAAAATAAAGTCTGTCCCTGTTCCCATTATTTCTCCATCTATTTGCCATTAAGCGATGGGACCAGATGCTATGATCTTAATTTTCTGAATGTTGAGCTATAAGCCAACTTTTTCACTCTCCTCTTTCACTTTCATCAAGAGATTCTTCTTCTTCACTTTCTGCCATAAGGGTGGTGTCATCTGCATATCTGAAGTTATTGATATTTCTTTCAGGAATCTTGATTCCAGCTTGGGCTTCATCCAGCCTGGTATTTCACATGATGTACTCTGCATATAAGTTAAATAAGTGGGATGACAGTATACAGCCTTGATATACTCTGTTCCCAGTTTGGAACCAGTCTGTTCTTCAACATCCAGTTCTAACTGTTGCTTCTTGACCTGCATACAGATTTCTTAGGAAGCAGGTAAGGTGGTCTGGTATTCCCATCTCTTTCAGAATTTTCCATATTTTGTCATGATCCACACAGTTAAAGGCTTTGGCAAAGCCAGAAAAGCAGAAGATATTTTTCTGGAATGCTCTTCCTTTCTCAATGATCCAACAGATGTTGGCAATTTGATCTCTGCTTCCTCTGCCTTTTCTAATCCATCTTGAACATCTGGAAGTTCACAGTTCAGGTATGTTGAAGCCTGGCTGGGAGAATTTTGAGCATTACTTTGCTAGTGTGTGAGATAAGTGCAATTGTGCAGTAGTTTATGCATTCTTTGGCTTTGCCATTCTTTGGGATTGGAATGAATACTGACCTTTTCCAGTCCTGTGGNTTTTCTCAGCTCCTTAGACAATCATTTTGCCTTTTTGCATTTACTTTTCTTCTCTTGATCAGTGCCTCTTGTACAATGTCACGAACTTCCGTCCATAGTTCTTCAGCCGCTCTATCAGATCTAATCCCTTGAATCTATTTGTCACTTCCACTGTATAATTGTAAGGGATTTGATGTAGGTCATGCCTGAATGGTCTAGTCATTTTCCCTACTTTCTTCAATTTAAATCTGAATTTTGCAATAAGGATTTCATGATCTGAGCCACAGTCAGCTCCTGTTCTTGTTTTTGCTGACTGTATAGAGCTTCTCCATCTTTGGCTGCAAAGAATATAATCAGTCTGATTTTGATATTGACCATCTGGTGATGTACATGTGTAGAGTCTTCCCTTGTGTTGTTGGAAGAGGGTGTTTGCTATGACTAGTGCGTTCTCTTGGCAAAACTTTGTTAGCCTTTCACTTTTTACTCCAAGGTCAAATTTGCCTGTTACTCCAGGTATCTCTTGACTTCTTACTTTTGCATTCCAGTCCTGTATAATGAAAAGGATATCTTTTTTGGGTGTTAGTTCTAGAAGGTCTTGTAGGTCTTCAAAAAANCTAATGCAGGGGTCATGGGCTTAAACCCACAGGAAGGCTCAGGAAGAGCTCTTGGAGAAGGAAATGGCAGCCCACTCCAGTATTCTTACCTGGAGAATCCCATGGAGAGAGGAGCCTAGAGGGCTACAGTCCATAGGGTCGCAGAGTCAGACATGACTTAGTGACTGAAAAAATTCTCTATGGCATTAGAGAGTAGCTGAATGTGGTTATTTACTTTTAAATTCAGTAATTCGATTTGTATTCAAACACTTACAGTTACAAGTTCAGTTCCTCAGTCATACTAGCCAGATTCTAAGCTTTTAGTGGACAGTACAGAGAAAGAACATTCCTATCACCACAGTAAGTTCTGTTAGACAACAGTGGTATAAGATACAAAACCATCTAAAGCTAGCCTGGTATCATAACCAGATGTGGAGAGCCATAAATAGATAATATTTCATTTTAGAGGATACAACAATATTTCAAGACTATGTTTGCGCTTATTAAATCTTGTTGCAATGGGACTTATTTGCTACACAATCTTGGGTTAAATTTTCTTCTGTAGTATAAGTAGCTTTTGTAAATAGCTATAAGCTGTCTTCCAAATAACTGTGAATGGAAGTGAGGGTTAAAAGAAACAGCAACAAGAGACATTAGGAGAATCTTAGAGCGTGATTGTGTCGGGGCAGGTATTACCATGCCTGTGTTTACTTCTCCATCTGACTTCTTTCTGTCCCATACCTAGTTCCTTCCAATTCCTAATAGTACTAAGACACTCTTGAGAGTCCCTTGGTTAGCAGGAGATCAAGTTGGTCAATTCTAAAGGAAATCAACCCTAAATATTCATAGGAAGGACTGATACTGAAGCTGAAGCTCCAGTACTTTGGCCACCTGATATGAAAAGCTGATTCACTGGAAAAGACCCTGATGCTGAGAAAGATTGAAGGCAGGAGGAGAAGGGGGCAATGGAAGATGAGATGGTTGGATGGCATCATTGACTCAATGGACATGAGTTTGAGCAAACTCTAGGAGATAGTGAAGAACAGGGAAGCCTGGCATGCTGCTGTTCATGGAGTCCCAAAGAGTTGGACACGACCGAGCGAATGAACAACAACCAATCCTGAATATTCTGTAAGACAGGTTGCAGCTGAATCTGCCTGTAGGAACCCTGGGCTTGGTCCAGCACATTTTACAGAATAGCTTAGCGGTATAATGGAATTAGGAAGGGGGAGGAGTTAAAAATAGGGCAGGAAGAAGTGGGGATTAGAGATGTAAGAACAGACTTTCTTTACTTTTTTTTTTTTTTTTTTGCAATATTTTATATCCATTCCAGAAATCTTGCCTGGAAAATCCCATGGACAGAGGAGCCTGGTGGGCTACAGTCCCTTGGGTGGCAAAGACTTAGATACAACTCTGTGACCAAACAGCAAAACAAATATGGTAAAATAATAAGTAAAAATTAACAAAATAGAAAGAAATGTGTATATATGAAAAATAAGCCAGTGTATACAATTAGAAATTAATATACAAGCCAAACTTTGCTTGAATTATGGAATTACATTTTTATAATTTTTACTCAGTTATTCTTTAATCTTACTTTGATAGTGCTTCTACTAAAATAATTGTAATGAAATTTTATCTAGTTATTTGTTTATTTTTACCACCCATTTTGAAGTAGGGCTTTTTATGTTGGGTAGCAAAGGGTGAAGGAGCTCACAGCGGAAGGGGAAAATGAGAAATGAAAGTGTTAGTCACTCAGTCATGTCTGACTCTTTGCGACCCCATGGACTGAAGCCCACCAGGCTCCTCTGTCCATGAAACTCACCAGGTGAGGAAACTGAGTGGGTAGCCGTTCCCTTCTCCAGGGGATCTTCCTAACCCAGCGACTGAACCTGGGTCTCCTGCATTGCAGGCAGATTCTTTACTGTCTGAGCCACCAGGGAAGCCTGAGTGGAAGGAAACTGTGACACAAAGTCACGAACAGCACATGTAAATTCTGCACTCCATGGTGGCTTGAGACTGCAGGGGATGATCCTAGAGACACAGGCACTTAGTAAGTTACAAATCACAGCATAAATAGCATTTACTGAAGGGAAGGCTATACGGTTTCGGGGATGAGGTGTGGACGTTTCACTCAGTCACTGCATCTGTTTAAAAATGTAGCCTTCTGGTCACAGCTCTCTTGAAAGCCAAGCCTGAAATGAAGCATTGGTGCCTGGCAGGTCATTTATGAGGTGATTCGAGGAAGTCAGAAAGAGGGAGGAAGGAGCACCAGATGGGGAAGAGGAGGACGGCAGGAGGGGATATGATTGATTGCTCAAAGGGACTCTATTATGCTGCAACCACCCCAGTTCTCCTTCTGGAGGACAAGACGCTGCGTGCTATGCACCCCTCCTCTCAGAGGTTCAACTCCTTGACTTTCCTGGACTGGGCTGCACTTGCAGCTGGCCCAGCAGTGTTCCCAGGACCTGGGACAGAATGCAGAACAATCAGATGCACACTCTGAAGGTGAGATGCTGTCAGTGCATTGAGCCTGAGACACACGCCATCTGGGGTTGAGAGCAGAGAGGGACCCTAGGCACGTGACACGGCACAGAGGCATCGGCTACCGCTACTGTTTTCTTCGAATTATCACTACGTGTCAAACCCTGTGCTTAAACAAAGTACACACATTTTCTCATTTAGCAATACAGCCCCCCATAAAGTGGGTGTTATGTGCCTGCATTTTATAAAAGAAGGTGTAGAAGATTTGTGTACTCATGCTCAGTCACCCAGTCATGTCAGACTCTGCAGCTCTGTGGACAGCAGCCCACCAGGCTGCTCTGTCCAAGGGATTTCCCAGGCAAGAACACTGGAGTGGGTTGCCATTTCCTTCTCCAGGGAATCTTTCTGAAACTGGGATGGAACCCGCATTTCCTGCAGTGGCAGGCAGATTCTTTACCATTGAGCCACCAGGGAAGCCCCAGGAATCAGATTACTGACTCTCATTGTAAGGACATGTTCAACTTTTTAAGAAATTGCCAAACTGTTTGAGAAACTGACTTTACAGTTTTTCATTCTCAACATTAATTTCTCCATATTCTCAGCAAAACTTGTTATTTAAAACAAAATTTTTTAGCCATCCTGCTGCTGCTGCTGCTAAGTCGCTTCAGTCGTGTCCGACTCTGTGCAATCCCATAGATGACAGCCCACCAGGCTCCTCTGTCCCTGGGATACTCCAGGCAAGAACACTGGAGTGGGTTGCTATTTCCTTCTCTTTAGCCATCCTAGTAGGCATTTAATTGAATATCACTGTGACTTCAATGCATTTCCCTAGTGACAAATGATGTTGAACATCTTTTCATGTATTTCCTTGTAATCTGTATATCTTCTCTGGTGAAGTATCTGTTCCAGTCTTTTGCCCATTTACTTTCATTGGGTTGATTACTTCCTTAATATTGAATTTTAAGAAATCTTTTAATATTATGTACACACAAATTTTTAAAATCAGGTGGGTGTCCTGAAAATATTTTCTCCTAATATATGGCTAGTCTTTTCATTCTGTTAGTAATGTCTTTTGCAGACTAGTTCTTAATTTTTATGGAGTCCAATTGTCTTTTTTTCTTTTATGGTTTGTGTTTTATTGTTATACCTAAGAAATTTTGGCTAACCCCAGATCACAAAGATTTTCTCATTTTCTTCTAAAACTTTCATGATTTTATATATTTAATGTAGGTCTATGACTTATTTTGAGTTAATTTTTCTATAGGGTACAAGGTATAGATGAAGACACTTCAAAAATGGATAGCCAGCCCATTTATTGAAAATATGATTCTTACATCATTGAATAGGTTTTACACTTTTATCAAAGATCAACTGACCATATATGTGTGGGTCCATTTTTTGACTTTCTTTTGAGATCCATTGATCTCCATTTCTTTGTTTTTCCAATACCACACTGTCTTGACTACTGTAGCTTTATAAAAAATCTGGAAATAAATTAGTGTTATTCCTCTCCTTTTTAAACATTTATTTTTGCTATTTTATTGCTATTTCATTGCATGTTTTCAAAAAAATTAGAATAAGCTTGATTATTTCCTTAAAACAATTCTGCTGGAATCTATAGGTCATTTTGAGGGAAAACTGACATCTTAATGATATTCATTTTATTACTAAACAGTCATCACACAGAGGAACTAAACATCAGCAGTATATTAGAAAGAAGATATGTTTATTAAAGTGTGACTGCTAAATAGGAAATTGTGAACATTTCTGTTTTCCAAGTTTACATATAATATAAATATCAACAAAATAACATGACCTTGTATTGTTGGCTAGGAGAATCGAGAACTATGCGTTCATAAGAAGAGAACAATGATATCTGTATCTTGCTATAGATTCTTTTCCTAGTGGACTGAAAGATCCATATGTCCTGAGTATAAATTATATACCATACATATTTAGGGGACCCAGTACATTGTTAAAAAATCATTACTTAAAATATTTTTTTAAAGCGAAATACTCTCTACTCATAAAGGCAAAAACTGGTGTTCTTCTAGGAAATAAATCTAGTTATTATTTTTTAAAGGCAAAATAGACAAATATAGAGATGATCTTTCATGCAGGTTGCTGGCATTGAATATTTCAGTATTTCTAGAGTATGAATGTTTTCCAGTGGCAACTCTATTTGCTGGAATTTTCTATGCATACTTTTTCATTGACAAAGCAAAATACTGTCAGACACAGGAGTGGAATTCCTCCACATTGGTAACTTAGAATTTTGTTACTTTTACCTTTGGCCATCAGGCTCCTTTCTGTTGTTCTTGCCCTAAATGCAACTTTCAAAACACTGCTCCTTGCCAGCTCAGTGTTTTAACCTTCCTCAGCCCATTGGCGGCTTCTTGGCAGAATGTCAAACCTGTCCAGGCAGGACGTCAGGCCAGTCCAGATTAAACTAGCTTGATCGAAGAAACACGCCAGTGCAAAACAGCAAGATCCTCGTTAATTTTAATTAACAGCTCCAAACAGAGTTGCATAACAAGGTCATTTTCCCTAAATGAATTATTAGATATAATAGAAGAAGTCAACTTCTCCAAGCAGTATTTTTAAACCCCAGGAGTTGGCAAATCTGTCCCAGAGAATATCTGTCTTTCCAAGACAGTCTACTCTCATAAACTTGAGGTAGACATTCCCAAAGTCATAATCCTACCTGTTTTTCTCCTCTTTCCCTAAGATTCAAATGACTACAAAGTTCAAAGCCTTTTAGAGGATGCTATGCAGTGATACTTCCTCACCTAGGAGAAAACAATGATTGGAAGAGCCTGAACAATTTGGAACCATAAAGAAAATAATTTTCCCTTGTAAACTGAGAATATCTAGTGTCTTCCAGAGTATATGAAACAATGTCCTATCTAGATGACCATTTGCTTATTTGCTTTATTGACTCTTTTTCTTATTAAAAATTAATTGGGCACATTTTTCATAAATTAGGGCCTCTGGTTTCTTTCAGTTATTTTGTCTTTCGCTTGCTTGTGTGTGATGTCTTAATCTTGCCCCAAAGCAATACTGTGTCTATGAAAAGCTTTAATTAATTATGGAATGGGCTTCCCTGGTGACTCAGACAGTAAAGAATCTGCCTGCAATGGGGGAAACTTCGGTTCGATCCCTGGGTCAGGAAGATCCCCTGGAGGAGGGCATGGCAACCCACTCCTCTATTCTGGCCTAGAGAATTCCATGGACAGAGAAGCCTGGCAGGCTACACTATATGGGGTTGCAAAGAGTTGGACATAACTGAGTGACTAACATTTTCACAGAGAATAGTATTTTTCCAGGCATTTGGGACAGCGCTTTTATTGAAGTACTGTCTAAACACCCAAATAAAATTATCAGTAAAAAAACGCTAAAAATTTTAACTGGGGCATAGTAAATTGACAGTTTTAAAAACATTTCTATTAGCTATCAGAAAATATTTATAAACCTTCATCATTTATCTGAAAAAACTATAAATCTGCATTAACACTGTTGGCTTCTTTATAATCTGATATCTTAGTGAAGAGATGAAAGTAATATGAAAGAGATGAGAGCTTATCTAGGAAACTCAGATTTGGAGTTACTGTAACAACTCTTGTGAAAAATCAAAACATTGCCAAAAGCAGCTGAAACTGCTGACCTAGCAGCCTGAATCTGAAAGAGGCATGCACTAAGAGCTGCAGGGGTTGAACTAAACATATGGTATCGGATTACCATTAATCTGGGGAAACAGACCATCAGCAAATTGAGAAAAGAGTCTCTTATTTCAGTGATTTATCAAGACTTTGCATTTTCATCCCCACTTTTCCTTTCTGATTTGTCTTCTGGTGTTTGCCTTATTGTCATGTATGAATACATGGTTTTCATAATGAATGGATTCTCCATTCAAATGTTTATACACATGTTCCCACCGACAACCTGTCAGATTTCAAATTGACTCTGACATATATGTGTATTTTTCTCTATCTGTAGATACAGATACAGCTGTACATCAATAATATTTAATATATAAAATATATATTTCTATGTATATATATTGAATATACATGTTCAGTTGTAATATACATTACATATATATATAGAGAGAGAAAGTAGGCAATCTTTTTCTTTTTAATTCATTTTTAACTTATTAAATAATTTGCTCAAGGTGAATTATAATAGTATACAAACTGTAAGGAGATGATATATAGGTTCAGTACAGTTTGGTGATCACAATTGTCTCACTGTATAAGTTGCTTGATCAGTGCATGAATAAAGCAGTTAATTGTTTTGTTTCTGACCTTTTGACTTCACCAGATGCAACTCTCTGGGTGAACTTTTGAGACACACGGATATGTAAAAAGGTGAGGATTTTGTTTCTCTGATTCTGTTATAAGATGATTAAGGAGAAAAGAGGCTACATTATATTAAGAATAAGATAGCCCAACGGTTAGTTAATGATTAAAAAAATCACACTAAACCAAACTAACAAATAAATCTGTCTCAAAACATTAAAAAAGTTAATCCAATCAAAGTGAATTCAATCGGTAGTTCTACAGAAAGTTTCCTTTACATGTGGTATATATCTATGTATGTGTGTTTTCATTCCCCAACCATCCAAGCATCCAGTATTTACATGTTGTATATCCCTTATCTTATTATGTTGAAAGAGACCTTTTTGTGTTGTTTCCCCCATTCAACTCTTGAGAATAGGATGTCCCCTCTGGCTTCCAGTGATTAGTTCAGTCCTCAGAGCACTGCAGGAAGACCTTGCAGAACTGGCTGGTGAGCAAAGGGCAAGTAGAATGAAGAGGGCTGTTGAGAGTGGCTGAGAAAGAACATGCTTCTATCACAAGCCACAACCCTTGAGTGATTTGGGGAATGGTAGTGATTGCTCTTGCTGGAGGGCTTTTATACCAACTGCAATGCAGTTCTTTGATATAATTGTCTACGGCTCTAATCTCCCTCCGAATTCTTCTAGACTTATGCATCATTGAATATATATGCACATTTTCAGTAAGTGTAATTCCTCTTTACTTTTCATTTATTTCTTCTGTCTTTAAAAATGCAAAAGCTTTAAGGAGAGACCCTTATAAATTTTATCAGTCTATTTGACTATATGCCACTACTAAATGAGTATAAATCTTCTGAAGGTTGAGTAAACAGAAAGACCACCAGACCTATGAAAATTCATTGAAGCCCAGAGACAAAAAGAGAAAAAGAAAGAGAGGGAAAGGGAGGGGTGAGAGAGGAGAGAGAATATGAATATGGACGTGGGCATCACTATGGAAAAAGAAAATCTGACAACCTATGATTGGAAGTACTGCATGCACATAGGAGACAACTGTTTAATTAATAGAAAATAAATATATCCAGCCATAGTTCAGAAACTAAAATCAGAAAACTATGAGGAACATACATGACCCATCCAAGAGATGAACCTATAAAAAAGAACTTTCTTCATAGAGAAAACTAGGAAGGGTGGATCAAAAGCAATAATCAAAGGAAAACTCCATTATGGCAAAAGGATAATCTCATCCTCAAAAGCTAGAACGTGCATTGAAATAGGTTATAGACCAACTTTGTGAAAACAAACCACAGCTACATATATTTTTATGCAATCTTTAAAAACCCAGAATCACATAAAAATCAGGAAAAACACATAGAGAAGAGAAATGTTAACGCAGATTTCTCCAATTCCCCTACAAAGGACATTGATTCTCTTTTAATTCCTTTGCTATTAAATGTTAGAAAATGAAACAATAGAGGGCAAAGGGCAAGATCATGGAGAGGCTGGGGCCAGACTGTCTGGTTTAGAATCCTAGCTTTGCTGAATATTAGTTATTTGAGTTTGAGCCAAGTCCTTATCTTCTTGGTGCCTCATTTTCATCAATAATACAAAAGATAATAAATGCATGCTCTTAGGGTCATTGTTGCAATGGCACCCCACTCCAGTATTCTTGCCTGGAAAATCCCATGGACAGAGGAGCCTGGTAGGCTGCAGTCCATGGGGTCGCGAAGAGTCAAATAGGACTGAGCGACTTCCCTTTCACTTTTCACTTTCATGCATTGGAGAAGGAAATGGCAACCCACTCCAGTGTTCTTGCCTGGAGAGTCCCAGACACGGGGGAGCCTGGTGGGCTGCCGTCTATGGGGTCGCACAGAGTCGGACACGACTGAAGCGACGCAGCAGCAGCAGCAGCAGGGTCGTTGTCAGGACTAAGGGAATTAGTATATTTAAAGTAGAAGAGGGCCTGAGTCATAGCAAGCAAATTTTGTGTTCTTGTTCTTTTTCTTTCCTCCCCATCCCCCTTCACTTCTCTGAACACTCTTCTCCTCCTCCTTGGCTACTGTTTTTTATTAGAGAGCTTTGAAAGAATTTTATACCCAGTCAAGTTATCAATATGTGAAGGCAACAGAAAGTCATTTTTTGATACACATGGACTAAAATATAGTGTCCAGGCAACTTCAAAAAGTAATCCAAAAACTTGAATCAAGATGATGCAAACTGTGTCAAAGATCAGAAGGGAAATAGTGTCTGCAAAGAGGCAGGAGTCTAAATTATTAGCAAAAACTACTAGACTAAATTATTAGCCTAATAATTTTTAAAGTACCACATGGATTATACAATTTGGTTTCCATTTAAAACACACAGTTTCTATTGTATAAGACATTAAAAAAAGAAAAATACAGGAATCATAACTTAAATGATGACCTATAAATCGCTGAGGATTTGAAAGCAAAGGCACAAAATGTTTAATTCTTCATCAGTGGTAGTTAACAAATAACTACTTTGCCCCCAAGTCTTATGGTTGAAAAGTGAAAGTGTTAGTTGTTCAGTCATGTCCAACTATTTGCCACCCTGTGGACTGTAGCCCACCAGGCTCCTCTATCCATGGAATTCTTCAGGCAAGAATACTGTAGTGGGTAGCCATTCCTTTCTTCAGGGGATCTACTCAGCCCAAGGACTGAACCCAGGTCACCTTCATTGCAGGTGGATTCTTTACCATTGAGCCATCATTTTTATGACTATCTCTGGAAACCTGAAGGTAATATGTAAGAAATAAGCGTAGATTTTCTTCTTTCCAAAATAAGGGTTGTAAATAGCAGCAATGCCCCGCTCCCCCCACCAAATTCGCCAAACCAAACTCAAACTATTCAGCAAAAGTAAATATGGAAAAATCAGGAAGCAAATGTTTTAAGGACAAAATGAAAATACATTCTTATAGACCAAATATTAATAAGATTATTAAATTTATACTAGTTAAGTATCTTCATGAAAGAGAAAATCCACTGATATGCTACTTATAATTTGCTCACCTAAAACATACATTTGGAAATACAAGCCAAAAGAAGTATATAGAAGTATACTTCTAAATACAGAAGTATACAGAAAAATGTCTAATAAAAAGTGACTAAATGTTAACAGTGGTTATATCTGGATGGTATTACAGGTAATTATTCATGTTTCTTTTTATATATTTTCAAAACTTTTTAGATAAGAAAGAGCAAGGAGGGAATTGCTAAACAAATGTGTAGAAGAGAATGCTTTGAAAAGTACCTTTTATGAACTATTCTCATGTTTTTAATAGTAAGTAAATAATGTCTATTGAAACTACATTTCTCTATTATCTTCCTTCCACAAGGCCTACAAGACACTGAACATGACTGAAAAAATAGCAGCCAAATAATCACATTTCTCTCTCATACTCTTAAATTTTAGTATTTATATAAAACTCTATATATTAATATTAGGAAACATTTTCACAATTATTACTTTATTTAACTTTCACAATATTTCTCTGAAAAAGGTGATACTACAGTCCTCAATCTATAGGCGAGGGAAGATGAAAACTTACCGACCTAAGGACATACAGATAAAATCCTGAGCTCTTTCCTGTACTCCATCTGTATTGTTTATGCAGTATTTGAAGTCCTCTTGAGTTTTTATTAGAATCTCGTATCACATGTTATTACTCTTGTGTATCTATATCTAGGAAAGATAGAGTAACATATTAAAAAAACTCAATGAATAACACAAAATTGTGATTCCCAAGAAAAATTCATATTCATTTTGCTTTATTTTACTTTGGGCTACCAGGTTTGAGGCACCTAGAATCAACCTACAGTTGTACATTTACACCTATTTTCCTTTTCTTTTTAAGGCAATTTGTTTTTACAAAAGTTTTAGACTCACAGCAAAATTGGGAAGTAGATATGACATCTATTGTCTTAATGTGTCTCTATAAGCTGTAAGTCACACTGGATTGTTTGCCCTTTTGTGACTGAATTTAACATTCAATTTGTTTGAGACTTTAGGCTCCATGTAAAACTCAGCCGGGTATTAATGGAAGAGTCACTGGGTATTGAAAGTGAGTGTATTCAGCATTTTGTCTGGGCTAGAAGTCAATCAGACTGCAATCATTCATTAAGACTCCTGCAAGCAACAGCCACTGGGCTCTGCCAACATTCATCAAGTTAAGGGCCAGGAAATGTGAGTGCCAGGGCAGATCTCAGAGAGACAGCACAAAAGTCAGCTCGTCTCAATTACAACACGGCAATGGCCATCCTCCTCAGATCTACACACTTACAAGGAAATCTGAGAGGCGATGCAGACCTTTTCCATTGGGTTCATTCTCAGCAGGCATATCCTATAAGAAACAAACCTGGGCACTTATTTTCTTGTTCTTGATTTTCCCAAGAATGATTGGAACACAGGGCCAATGCCTTGCTGACTTAAGAAATCAAAGAAGCAAGAATGAAGATGAGTCTTGAATATTGAAGTCACACTGAGGGAGGATACTGAAGTGACAACACTCAATAGCTTTTTAGGAAAACAGTTAAAATCGTAGCTCTATATCTTGCTAACTCTGTACTCCTAGACAAGTTCTTTATTTTTTCTACATTTAAGAATACTTATCTGTAAGTTATCTACTCCATGGGGTTGTCATAAGAAATACACAGAAAAATGTAAAGTTCTGGGGAAAAGGGGGCGCAGTAGGTGGTAGCTATTATGGCAAGGGTAAAATACATTGAGGTTTAGATCCCTTTCATCCGAAATTTGGATGTGGCTAGCTATATTTTTTAAGTCAGATAGAGAGTTAAACTTTGAGAGCAAATGATAGCGAGCAGAGGAAAGTAAGCACCAGAGACTCCTTAGAGACTCTTCAAGTCTCCTGGGTCTCATTAGGAAACAAGAGTGATACATGCATCTCACCTAAGCCTAGAAAAATGTTTGAAGCTCATCTGTCAGCATGGAGATATCCCGAACTACTTCTAAAGACAAACGGAGCTTTTATAAGTCTGAGATGTTCCGACAATGGAGGAAATGACTAGAAGCAGTCTTAACTTTTTGGAACGCTCTCTCATCCCCATGGTTTCTGTGGGGTGCACGTAAATGCCTAATGTGTTAGGAGGTGGATGGATTATATGAACTCAACTGCTGATTTCCTTTTCCCCACAATTACATATAAATCTGATGTAGTTACTTGTAGATGAAAATGATATAATGTTGACGTGAAATCTTTTATTCACATGCTTCATACCTGTTCGCACTGTAATCTACCGCATATCAGTACATGGCCTGCGTCATGCCTGGAACAGTCACGTAGCGGTGATAATTCGAGTTGAACGCAAGGCCTGTTTCTACCTCCGCGTGTGAGGAAAGCCCGCCGTGCAAGTCACAGTTGGAGTTTCCTCTTTCACTCAGAAGCCTATGGCATGCAAGCCTGTAATTCTGGAATGCATGACTCCATGGGTGAGGAATTGGAGTCTTGCTTCAAGGACTGGGCTCAGTGTTACTGTACGGCACATGGCCACAGCGTTGCTGGGAAACAGGGCTTGTTTTCCCGCTGCTGGGATTCCCACTTCTGCTTCCCTAGACGAGTGTTGCATAGTTGATCTGTGTGGTGTGTTCTAATTCTGTTTGAGGAGGGCGGCTGCCAGCAACCCAGGCATGGCAAGAGGGATTTTGATTATCTAGTATATGCGTCTTTTGTTACAAGGTTAAAGAATAATACACATCTTCCATTATAAAGTTGTGCCATCTGGTTGCTATTGAACCAGTCTTGCTTTACTGCCACCTGTTCAAAAATCTCCAACCGCTGGCCCCTGTCCCATTCTTCAGCGGGTGCCCTAAGTTTCATCTCTGAGGAGTCAGTCAGTGTAAAAGTAGCTGAGAGGATAAAGATATGACGTATGTGCCACCAAGGATGGTTTTACTGGAAACGTATTTTCAAGTTAGTCTGACAGAGGAAGTTGCTTACTAATTCAACGTGGATGGGACAGCTTCGTTTAGGACATTGGTCATTTCAGCCCCAAATACACAAATCTAGACCTACTTTCATACACTGTCCTGTGGGGAATTGGAGCTATTTCCACATGATGAGCTTAGCAGAGGTTGTCGTTGGAGGGGAAAAAAAAAGAAAACCAAAAACTTAGCACGTTATACTACCTAAGAAAAGCACTATCACATAAACAGAAATTTTAAAATTGTCTTTTCCTGCTGTTTTGAAAGTACTAGAAGTGTTTTGTTCTACCCTCGGATTGCCATGCTCAGCATAGCGGCGCTGCAGGGGGGCCTTTCTGCTTCTTTTACTCACTTCTACACTTTTGCAACCTTCTTTTTAGTGGTTGAAAATTTTTTATCAATAACTTTTAACATGGCAGGTGCAATAAAACTGTTTATGGATTATACATGAAGAATATAACAAATTTAAAATTATTAAGAACAACCATATTCCAATTAAAGGGAGAACTGTAAAGCAGAATTTTCCTATTTTATAAAATACAATCTGTTAGATGGGTGTGCTGAAAAATATTTGACAGCTGGCTCTGGAAGTAGGTGAAGTTTAAATAAATTTTTTTAGTTGAAGTATAGTTGATTTACAATATTGTGTTATTGTTGAGTGTATAGCTTCAGACTCCTTTCTATTATAGGTATTACAAAATATTGAGAAGAAGGAAATGGCAACCCACTTCAGTATTCTTGCCTGGGAAATCCCATGCGCAGGGAGCCTAGTGGGCTACAGTCTATGAGGTCACAAAAGAGTCTGACATGACTGAAGAGGCTTAGCACAAGATACTGAATATAGCTCCCTGTGTTATATAGTAAATTCTTGTTGTTTATTTGTAGTAATGTGTGTCTGTTAATACCATACTCCTAGTTTATCCCTCTCCTCTTTGGCCTTGTGGTAACTGTAAGTTTGTTTTCTATGTCTCTGTTTCTCTTTTGTAAATAAGTTGATTTGTATTTTTTTAAATTTCATGTATAAGTGATATCATATCAATAATAATATTTGTCTTTGACTTACTTCGGTTAGTATGATCATTTCTAAGTCCATCCATGTTGCTGAAAATGGCATTATCTCATTTCTTATGGCTGAGGAGTAGTTCATTGTGTGTGTGTGTGTGTGTGTGTGTGTGTGTGTGTGTGTGGCTTCTTTATCCATTTATCTGTTGATGGAAAGTTCAGATCAGTTCAGTCGCTCAATTGTGTCCGACTCTTTGCGACCCCATGAATTGCAGCATGCCAGGCTTCCCTGTCCATCACCAACTCTCGGAGTTCACTCAAACTCATGTCCATTGAGTCAGTGATGCCATCCAGCCATCTCATCCTCGGTCGTCCCCTCCTCCTCCTGCCCCCAATCCCTCCCAGCATCAGAGTCTTTTCCAAGGAGTCAACTCTTCGCATGAGGTGGCCAAAGTACTGGAGCTTCAGCTTTAGCATCATTCCTTCTAAAGAAATCCCAGGGCTGATCTCCTTCAGAATGGACTGGTTGGATCTCCTTGCAGTCCAATGGACTCTCAAGAGTCTTCTCCAACACCACAGTTCAAAAGCATCAATTCTTCGGCACTCAGCTTTCTTCACAGTCCAACTCTCACATCCATACATGACTACTGGAAAAACGATAGCCTTGACTAGACGGACCTTAGTCGGCAAAGTAATATCTCTGCTTTTGAATATGCTATCTAGGTTGGTCATAACTTTTCTTCCAAGGAGTAAGCGTTGCTTCTAAGCCTTGGCTATTGTGAATAGTGTGGCTATGAACGTTGAGGTGCGTGTATCTTTTCAAATTAGGGTTTTTATCTTTTCTGGGTATATGCCCAGGAGTGGAATGGCTGTATCATATAGTAATTCTATTTTTAGTGTTTTAGGAACCCCCTTTTTCCATAGTAGCTACATCATTTTACACTCCCACCAGCAGTGTAGGAGGGCTCCTTTTCTTTATACCCTCTCTAGCACTTATTATTTGTAAACTTTTTGATGATAGTCATCCTGACTGGTGTGAGATGATACTGCATTTTAGATTTGATTTGCGTTTCTGTAATAATTTGCATCTCCTCATGTGCATGTTGGCTATCTGTATATCTTATTTGGAGAAATGTCTATTTAGGTCTTCTATCTGGTTTTTGATTTTTTTGTTGTTGTTGTTTGTTTGTTTGATATTGAGTTGTATGAGTGGTCTGTCTATTTTGGAAATTAAGCCTTTGTCTGTTGCATCAGTTGCAAATATTTTCTCCATGCCTGTGGGTTGTCTTTTTGTTCTTTTTATGCTTTCCTTCACTGTGGGAAAGCTTATATGTTTAAGTCTCATTTGTTTATTTTTTGCTTTTATTTATCTTACCTTGGGAAACTAAGAAAATATTACTATATGTCTGAGAGTGTTTTGCCTTTGTTTTCTTCTAGGATTTTTATGGTGTCATGTTTTAATATTTAAGTATTTAATCTCTTTTGAGTTTATTTTTGTATATGATATGAAGATGTGTTCTAACTTCATTGATTTACATGCGGTCTTCTGTTTTCCCAAAGACCACTTGTTGAAGAGATGATCTTTTCTCCATTGTACATTATTTCTTCCTTTGTTGATGGTTAATTGGCTTTGGGTGTATGGATTTGTTTCTGGGCTGGCTAATCTGTTTTGTTGATTTCTACGTCTGTTTTCGTGCCAGTACCATGCTATTTTGATTACTGTAGCTTTGTAGTGTTGTCTGAAGACTTGGAGCATTAGGGCTTCCAGCTTTGTTCTTCTCCCTCAGTATTGCTTTGACAATTCTGCGCCTTTCGTAGTTCCATGTAAATTTTAGGATTATCTGTTCTACTTCTGTGAAAAATGCCACTAGGTACTTGATAAGGCTTGCATTAAATCTGTAGTTTGATTTGTGTAGAATAGCCATTTCAGCAATATTAATTCTTCCAGTTCAAGAGCATGGAGTATCTTTCTATTCCNTTCTGCGCCTTTCGTAGTTCCATGTAAATTTTAGGATTATCTGTTCTACTTCTGTGAAAAATGCCACTAGGTACTTGATAAGGCTTGCATTAAATCTGTAGTTTGATTTGTGTAGAATAGCCATTTCAGCAATATTAATTCTTCCAGTTCAAGAACATGGAGTATCGTTCTATTCCTCTGAACCATCTTCTGTTTCCTTTATCAGTGCTTTATAGTTTCCAGCATATAAATTTTTCAATTCCCTTGTTTGGAGGAGGAAATGGCAACCCACTCCCATATTCTGGCCTGGAGAATTCCATGCACAGAGGAGCCTGGTAGGCTACAGTCAATGTGGTCACAAAGAGTCAGACATGGCTGACTAACACTCCCTGGTTTAGTTTATTCCTAGGTATTTTTTGGATGCAATTTAATTGGGATTTTTTTTTTAAACTTTCCCTTTCTGATATTTCAGTATTAGTAGAAAGAACAGCAATTGATTTCTGTATATTGATCTTGTATCCTGTTATCTGGCTGAATGCATTTATTACTTCTATTTTGTGTGTGTGTTCTCTAAGGTTTTCTAAATAGAATATCTTGTCATCTACATACAATGACAATTTTACCTCTTCCCTCAGATTTGGATACAGTAGGTAGAGTATTGACTTGCAATGTTTGATGATTTCTAGAGTATAAATACTCCCCCTGTGGCCGATTTCAAGTTACCATCCCAATGTCATGGAACACAATTGGGAAGAAATGGGTACAACTGAATCTCTGTATGAGCTGGCTTCAGCACACCATGGCCACTAGATGTTAATAGGATTTCAGGAAGAAATTATTCATAATTTTAAAAAGTTGGGGAATACTGGGTGAAGTTAAACATATGTGGGGAATTTTAAAACATTCAAAACATTAATTTGCATTTTGAAATCCTAGGACATTTTTTATAATTCATTTGACTTCTGTTGACATGAGTGGGACACTAGTGTGCTAGGAAACACAATTTAGAAAATGTATAAGCTAAAGCTTTATTTCTCTGTTTTTAGTATTTTAAACTTTGTAGTTCTTTTAAGTTACAAAAGCAATATCAATTCAAATGAATAAATCAGCAATAACAATATGACATTATATTCTCTCTTTTAATTCCATTTCCCTGAATTACTAAGTGATAAGGGCTTGATGGAATTCCAGTTGAGCTATTTCAAATCGTAAAAGATGATGCTGTGAAAGTGCTGCACTCTCTATGCCAGCAAATTTGGAAAACTCAGCGGTGGCCACAGTACTGGAAAAGATCAATTTTCATTCCATTCCTAAAGAAAGGCAATGCCAAAGAATGCTCAAACTACTGCACAATTGCACTCATCTCACAGGCTAGCAAAATAATGCTCAAAATTCTCCAAGCCAGGCTTCAACAATATGTGAACTGTGAACTTCCAGATGTTCAAGCTGGTTTTACAAAAGGCAGAAGAACCAGAAATCAAATTGCCAACATCTGCTGGATCATGGAAAAAGCAAGAGAGTTCCAAAAAAACATTTATTTCTGCTTTATTGACTATGCCAAAGCCTTTGACTGTGGATCACAATCAACTGTGGAAAATTCTGAGAGATATGGGAATACCAGACCACCTGACCTGCCTCTTGAGAATCTGTATGCAGATCAGGAAGCAACAGTTAGAACTGGACATGGAACAACAGACTGGTTACAAATAGGAAAAGGAGTACGTCAAGGCTGTATATTGTCACCCT
>SJYA01002363.1:684016-761290 GCA_006410615.1 Neotragus moschatus
ATGCAGATAACACCACCCTTATGAAAGAAAGTGAAAGAGCCTCTTGTTGAAAGTGAAAGAGGAGAATGAAAAAGTTGGCTTAAAGCTCAACATTCAGAAAACAAAGATCATGCCATCTGTTCCCATCACTTCATGGCAAATGGATGGGGAAACAGTGGAAACAGTGGCTGATTTTACATTTTTGGGCTCCAAAATCACTGCAGATGGTGATTGCAGCCATAAAATTAAAAGATGATTACTCCTTAGAAGAAAAGTTATGACCAACCTAAGACAGCATATTAAAAAGCAGAGACATTACTTTGCCAACAAAGGTCCATCTAGTCAAGGCTATGATTTTTCCAGTAGTTACGTATGCATGTGAGAGTTGGACTATAAAGAAGGCTGAGCGCCGAAGAATTGATGCTTTTGAACTGTGGTGTTGGAGAAGACTCTTGAGAGTCCCTTGGATGGCAAGGAGATCCAACCAGTCCATCCTAAAGGAAATCAGTCCTGAATGTTCACTGGAAAGACTGATGTTGAAGCTGAAATTCCAATACTTTGGCCACCTGATGTGAAGAACTGATTCATTTGGAAAGACCCTGATGCTGGGAAAGACTGAAGGCGAGAGAAGAAGGGGACAACAGAAGATGATATGGTTGGATGGCATCACTAACTCAATGGACATGAGTTTGAGTAAACTCTTGGAGTTGGTGATGGACAGGGTGGCCTGGCATGCTGTGGTTCATGGGGTTGCAAAGAGTCAGACACGACTGAGTGACTGAACTGAACTGAACNAAGGCGAGAGAAGAAGGGGACAACAGAAGATGATATGGTTGGATGGCATCACTAACTCAATGGACATGAGTTTGAGTAAACTCTTGGAGTTGGTGATGGACAGGGTGGCCTGGCATGCTGTGGTTCATGGGGTTGCAAAGAGTCAGACACGACTGAGTGACTGAACTGAACTGAACTCAAGGTCTTAATGTGTGTCATTTCATCCTTTTATCATATAAATTTATACAAATTAGGTCTACATATGTAATAGAAGAAGTTCTCCATTACTTTTATTTAAATTGAGATATAATTGACATGTAACATTAGTTTCAGGTCATAATTCCATTCTTGTATATATTGTAAAATGATCACCTGAATAAATTAACATCTGTCACTACTCAAGTTTACAATTTATCTTTCATTGAGAAATTTTAAGATCCACTCTCTTAGCAACCTTTAAATATGCATTGTCTTTTAAAAAAACACATTATTCTGCCACTTAAAAATATTTTAGCTTTCTTATTGTAAGTAAAACATAATATTAGCAAACTTCAGAGAACATATGAGGGACTTAATACAGTGGTTCTCAAATGTTAGCATGCATCCTTAAACCTAGAGGGACTGTCAAAGCACAGATTGCTTGGTCCCATCTTGAGAATTTCTGATCCAGTCTTCAATTTTAGTCTCTGAGGATTCTGTGTAAAAGTAGCCGAGAGAAGATAAAGGAATGACATATGTGCCAGCAAGGATGGTGTTTATTGGAAACATATTTCAAACTAGAGGAAGTTGGGCTGAGGTCTGAAAATTTGCATTTCTCACAAGTTCCTAGGTGATGCTGACACTATCTGGGATCACAGTTGGAGAACCTTAAGTTTAGTGAATTATTTATAAGATCAACACCTTATAACCACAATTCAGGTGAAAAATAGAACTTTCCTGTCATAGCCCATTCTAACAAGGGTTCCGATCTCCCTTCTGGTAACNGAAGTTGGGCTGAGGTCTGAAAATTTGCATTTCTCACAAGTTCCTAGGTGATGCTGACACTATCTGGGATCACAGTTGGAGAACCTTAAGTTTAGTGAATTATTTATAAGATCAACACCTTATAACCACAATTCAGGTGAAAAATAGAACTTTCCTGTCATAGCCCATTCTAACAAGGGTTCCGATCTCCCTTCTGGTAACCACTATTCTGACTCTTAAGGTAATCGCTTCCTTGTGTTGCTCCATGTTTTTTTCCTTATGAATATATTTTTTGAACAAATTGGGATCATCTGTACACACTGTTTGTACATGTCACAACATAGTATATTCCCATATTAGCAAATGCTAATCTGTATTATTTTTTATAGTAATGAATTTTATTTTTATGGAAGAGTTTTAGGTTCATATAAAAATTGAGTGGAAAGTACAAAAGAATTGCCTTATAACTCCTGCCTGTGCCCCCCTTCCCAAGACCCCCAACTCAATCACTATCAACATTTCTCACCAAAATGGTACATTTGTTACCAAAGATGAACCTGTATTGACATCATTATCAGTCATAGTTCATAGTTTCCACTGGGGTTTGCTCTTAATGTTGTACCTTCCATGGCTTTGGAAAAATTTATAAAGACATGTATACCCCATTGTAATTTCATACAGAATAATTTCACTGCCCTAAAAATCCTCTTTGCTCTGCCTACTCTTGCTGCCTTTCCTTTTATCCCTTGGCAATGACCATTTTTTAATAGTTTGTCTCTTTCAGAATATCATATAGCTGGAATTATGCAGTGTGTGGCCTCTTCAGATTGGCTTCTTTCACTTAGTAATGTCTTTAAAATGTAAAATTTCTCCATGTCTTTTCCTGCCTGGAGAGCTCATTTATTTTTTAGTGCTGAATAATATTCTATTTTATGGATGTACCACAACTTATTCACCTATTTACGTACTGAAGAACATTTGGTTACTTCTAAGTTTCATCAATTATGAATAAAGCTGCCATAAACATATGTGGGAATTACTTTTGTGTGTATGGTGTGTGCAGACATAAATTTTCAGTTTATTTGGCTAGCCACCAAGGAGTGCAATTGCTGAATACTATGGTAAGGTTATGTTTAGTCTTGTAAGAAACTGCCAATATAACTTTCAAAGTGGCTGTACCATTTTGCAAAGAGTCGGACATGACTGAGTGACTGAACTGAACTGAACAGATACCATTTTGCATTTCAACCAATAATAAATGAAAGTTCCTATTGCTCCACATCGTCACCAGCATTTGACATTTACTGTCAATGTTTTGGGTTTTGGTCATTCTAATAGGTGTGTAATGGAGTCTCTGTGATTTAGTTTGCATTTCCCTGATGACACAGAATGTTGAACATCTTTTAGATGCTTATTTGATATCAGTGTATCTTCTTTGCTCAGGTGTCTGTCCAGGTATTTTGCTCATTTTTAATCCAGGTTGTTCTCTTATTGTTGAATTTTAAGAGTGCTCTCTATATTTTGGATAACAGCCATTTACAGATACTTTTTTTTTTTTTTTTTTTCCAATTTGTGTCTTGTCTTTTCATTCTCTTGACAGTCTTCTACAGGGCAGAAACTGTTAGTTTATCTAGAGTCCAGTTTATCAATTATTTATTTCACAGATCACATTTTGGTCTTGTCCCTAAAAAGGCATTGCCCTACCCAAGGTCATCTAGGTTTTCCCATTTTTTTCCTGAAAGTTTTACACTTTTGCCTTTTACATGTAGGTCTATGATCCATTTTTCAATCATTTTTGTGAGTAGGTGCCAAGTCTATTAAGGAGAAGGCAATGGCACCCCAGTCCAGTACTCTTGCCTGGAAAATCCCATGGATGGAGGAGCCTGGTGGGCTGCAGTCCATGGGATCATGAAGAGTCGGACACGACTGAGCGACTTCAGTTTCACTTTTCACTTTCACGCATTGTAGAAGGAAATGGCAACCCACTCCAGTGTTCTTGCCTGAAGAATCCCAGGGACGGGGGAGCCTGGTGGGCTGCCGTCTATGGGGTCCCACAGAGTCGCACATGACTGAAGTGACTTAGCAGCAGCCAAGTCTATATTTAGATTTTTTTTTTTTTTTGCATGACGATGTCTAGTTAGTCTGGCATCATTTGTTGAAAAGACACTATCTTTGCTTCTTTACATTGCCTTCGCTCCTTTGTGGAAGAGCAGTTGACTATATTTATGTAGGTCTATTTATAGGCTTGCTATTCTGTTTCATTGATCTTTTTTGCAAATACCACACTGTCTTGATTAATATAGCTTGAAGTCAGGTAGTGTCAGTCTTCTGCCTTTGTTTTATCCTTTCAATATTGAGTTGAGTATCCTAATTCTCCTCTCAATATAAACTTTAGAATTAGCTTGTTAGTATCCAGGAAATAACTTCCTCAATTTTAGGTGGAATTGCATTAAATCTAGAAGGCAAATTGAGAATATCTGACATCTTGACAATACTTAGTCTTCCTATCTATGAACATGGAATATCTCATTTATTTAGTTGCTCTTTAATATCTTTTATCAGAATTTTGTAGTTTTCCTCCTATGGATCTGACACATATTTTGTTAGAATTATACCTGAGTGTTTCATTTTGTGGGATGCTAATTTAAATGGCACTGTGTTTTTAATTCCAAGTTTTAATAACTTGTTCATTGCTGGTATGTAGAAGAGTAACCGTCTTTTGTGTATTAACTTTGTAGCCTGAGAAAATACTATACTCATCTAATTGGTTTCAGATGTTTTCTGTCAGTTTTTTCAGCTGTTCTATATAGATGATTATGTCATCTGTGAACAAAGATGCTTTTATTTCTTCCTTTCTCACTTTTGTGTTTTCTCCTTCCCANTTTGTAGCCTGAGAAAATACTATACTCATCTAATTGGTTTCAGATGTTTTCTGTCAGTTTTTTCAGCTGTTCTATATAGATGATTATGTCATCTGTGAACAAAGATGCTTTTATTTCTTCCTTTCTCACTTTTGTGTTTTCTCCTTCCCAATCTTTGTGTTTGGGAGGGAGGAGATGCTGTATATTGGAGAAGGCAATGGCACCCCACTCCAGTACTCCTGCCTGGAAAATCCCATGGATGGAGGAGCCTGGAAGGTTGCAGTCCATGGGGTCGCTGAGGGTCGGACACGACTGAGCGACTCACTTTCGCTTTTCACTTTCTTGCACTGGAGCAGGAAATGGACGGGGGAGCCTGGTGGGCTGCCGTCTATGGGGTCACACAGAGTAGGACACGACTGAAGTGACGTAGCAGCAGCAGCAGATGCTGTATACATAGTAGATACACACACACACACACACACATGGACACACACACACGGACACACACACATGGACACACACACACACACACACACACACACACACACACACACACACACGGGCTTCCCAAGTGGCTCAGCGGCAAAGAATCCACCTGCTAACACAGGAGACACGGAAGATATGGGTTTGATTCCTAGGTCAGGAAGATTTCCTGGACGAGGAAATGGCACCCCACTCCAGTACTCTTGCCTGAAAAAAAAATCCCATGGAAAGAGAAGCCTGGTGGGCTACAGAGTATGGGGTCTCAAAGTTTTACATGACTGAGTGACTAAATGACATCAAATAAATAAATAAATATATATACACACACACATTTTCTTTTCTTATTATACTAGATTGGCCATGAATTATGGTATGATATTGAAAAGCAGTAGTCAAAGGGGAAAAACTTGCCCTTTTTCTAACCTTAGTGCAAAAGCTTCAAGTTTCTCACCATTTAATTGTAGTTATTTTCATAGATAATCTTTATCAAGTTGAGGAATTTCTTCTATTCCTGGATTTCTGAGATTTTATCATGAATAGGTATAAGATTTAATCATATACTTTTCCTCCAGCTGTTGATATAATTATGTGATTTTTTTTCTTTACTTGGTTGATGTGGTTATTTAGTTTTAGATGTTGAACTCAGTCTTTCCTTCCTGTGATAAATCTCACTTTATCTAATATCTATAATTTTATCCCAGTTTATCATGGAGGACAATTCTTTTAACCCATTGTTGGGTTTGATTTGCTAGCATTTTGCTAAAGGATTTTTGCACATATGTGCAAAAGACATATCCCATGAGAAAAGACATACCCCATGAGAGATATTGCTCTCTAGTTTTCTTTTCTTGAATGTCTTTTTTTGGTTTTGGTATTTAGACTAATTCTGACCTCATAGAATGAGGTAGGAACTATTCCCTATGCTTCAATCAGCAAGTTAACTTTCTGGTGTGTGCTCTTTTCCTAACTTGTAGCTGGTCAACTTATCGGGATGCGCTTACATGGCCTTTCTTCAGTGTCTTCATGGAGACTCTTCATGACCCCATGAATTGTAGCCGCCAGGCTTCTCTGTCCATGGGATTTCCCAGGCAAGAATACTGGAGTGGGTTGCCATTTCCTTCTCCAAGGGATCTTCCCGACCCAGGGATGGAAACATGTTTCCTGCTGAGCCACCAGGGAAGCCCTACAGAGGGACAGAGAAATAGAGACTTACATCCTGTTCTTATAAGGCTATTAATCCTATCAGATTAGCACCCTCAACCTTATATCTTTAACCTTAATTAATTCCTCACATCTCCATTTGCAAATGTAGTCATATTGGGTGTTTGGGGCTCACTGTATGAATTTCACAGGGACACAGTTTAGTCCAGGGTACCTTCACTGATTTCTTCTTCAATGCTCTTACTTTCTTTATGGAGATCCAAGTGAATGGATTATATCATTTTTATTCTCTATGAAGATTTTAACTTCTTTTTGCAAGGCAGATCTATTGGCAACAAATTTTCTCAATATTTGTCTGAGAAAGTCTTTATTTCTCTTTCACTTTTAACGGATAATTTCACAGGAAAGATCATTTCACAGAAGGCAAATGTCTAGGTTTTTGGTTATTTCCTCTCAAAACTTGAAATATTTCATTCCACTCTCATTTTGCTTGCATGGTTTCTGAGGAGAGCCAAGTCTAAACTCTTACCTTTTTTCTCCTTTATAAATTGTGCTTTCTTCTGACTTTCTCCAAAACTTTTCCCTTTATCATTGATTTTCTGTAGTTTAAATATGCTATGCCTCAATGAAGCTTTTTCTGCATTTATCCTGCCTGTAGTTCTCTGAGCATCTTGAATATGTGGGTTGGCATCTGACATTAAGTTAGGAAAATTCCGAGTCATTATTATCTCCAGCACTGTTTCTGTTCCTCTCTCCCTTTCTTCTCTAGTATTTCCAACATACATGTCTCACAGGCTGTAGTTGTCCTAGTTTTGGGTTTCCTGTTCTGTCTTGTTTTTCAGTCTTTTTTTCTCTTTGCTTTTCAGCTTCAAAAGTTTATATTATCATATCTTCAAGCTCAGAGATTTTTTCCCTTAACCATGCTCAGTCTACTAATGAAAGCACTTATATAAGACATTCTCCATTTATGTTACTATGTTTTAAATTCTAGCATTTCTTTTTGGGATCTTCTGCAGGATTTCCATCTCTCTGCTTGCATTATCTGTTATTATAGGCTGTGTAATTTCCTAATGAAAACCCTTAGCATATTCATCATAGTTAAAAAAATAGAGATTGGTCTGAAGATTTCAGCATTCCTACCATATCTGACTCTGGTACTTGTTCAGTCTCTTAAACTGTACTATTTGCCTTTTAGTACCTTGTACTTGTTTCTTGAAAGTTTGTCATGATGTACTGTGTAAAAAGAACTGTGACAAATAGCCTTTACTGATATAGTACTAAGGTGCTGGGGAGAGAATCCTGTTTTATTATTTATAATTTATATGATTTATATAATTTAAAATCTTATGATTTATAATCACAAGTCTTATGATTAGTTCTCAGTCTTTTGGTGAGTCTGTGTCACTGGAATGTAAATTTCACCGGAGCTTCTCAGTTGTTTTTCCTCCCTTAGGTGGGACAGGATGACTAGAGGAGGCTGGCATTGAGTTCTGGTAAACTTCTAGCAGGTTATGGTTGGATGAAATAATTTCTCCTGAGGGCAGGCCTTGTTAAGAGGAAAATAATTCTCTGGCGTATTTCAAGATTGTTACTATTATCCTCTTCATGCTGGAAGCACGGTGGGGAATTTTTTCTGATATTCCAAGGACCTTGTAGAGCTCCTGAGAGTAACATTCATGAAAGTGTGGGAAGACTCCATGGCTGGTTTCCCTGGAGTTTCTATTCTCTACATTGTCTACATTGAACTTCCAACAGTATGTCATTATAGCTCAGGTTTTCTTGCTCCAGCACTGGTCTCTCTGGACTTTTCTGCTCATGGGTTTCTGCTCTAGCAGGTTGTGATTCTCTGTATTTGCCCATCTGTCTCTTCAAATTTGGGGACAGCAGTTTGCCCTGCGACCCCACTTTCCAGTGGCTCTGAGAAGAGTTGTTGATTTTTCAATTTCTCAGCTTTTTACTTGTTTTTAGGATGGAGTGGTTACTTTTTGTCTTTTTTAATTTGGCTACATTGGGTCTTAGTTGTGACCCATGGGATCTTCCCTGCATCATGTAGGATCTTTCACTGTGGTGTGTGGGCTCAGGAGTTGCAGCTTATAGACTCTCCAATTGTGGCATGCAGGTTCTATACCACACAGTAGTTGTGGAGTGTGTGCTTAGTTGCCCCAAGGCAGGTGGGATCTTAGTTCCTCAACCGGGGATCAAACCTGTGTCCCCTGGATTGCAAGGCAGATTCTTAAGCATTGGACTGCCAGGGAAGTCTCTGAAATGGTTACTGTAAAATAAGCTCATTATATGCTTAACTGGAAACTGGAATTCTGCTTCATGTTTTTATCACCCAAATATGAATCCATCAGAGAAGGCAATGGCACCCCACTCCAGTACTCTTGCTTGGAGAATCCCATGGATGGAGGAGCCTGGAGGGCTGCAGTCCATGGGGTTGTGAAGAGTCGGACACGACTGAGCAACTTCACTTTCACGTTTCACTTTCATGCATTGGAGAAGGAAATGGCAACCCACTCCAGTATTCTTGCCTGGAGAATCCCAGGGACGCGGAAGCCTGGTGGGCTGCAGTCTATGGGGTCACACAGAGTCGGACACGACTGAAGTGACTTAGCAGCAGCAGCAGCATGAATCCATAGGGACTAATTGAACAAGCTTGCTTTAAAAAAAAATTATTTGTCTTTTAAATCCATAGAAAGTATTTGTAGAAGAATCCCAGCTACTTCACCTGTTCAGCTCAGTTCAGTCACTCAGTTGTGTCCGACTCTTTGCGACCCCATGAATTGCAGCACATCGGGACTCCCTGTCCATCACCAACTCCCAGAGTTCACTCAAACTCATGTCCATTGAGTCAGTGATGCCACCTAGCCATCTCATCCTCTGTTGTCCCCTTCTCCTCCTGCCCCTATNAAAGCAAAACAAACTAAAAAAATAAAAATTTAAACTTAAAAAAAAGGTTTTCATTCTCTTTTTGCATAAAAATTTATAAAGAATATAAACGGTAGTAGCAGAAATAACAGAATCAGAATTAAGTAGTCATGATAGCATCAAATCAATTTTGAAATCAACTGCTGATCTCTATGCCCACAGCACTTCACTCATTTCACTGCACAGCAGAAGTTCAAATGGCTGGAGAGTTTTACAGTGCTCCCACTTTATGACATGGAAACATGGAAAAGTTCTTGCTCCAATCATAATGCCTGAAGATTATTCTATGTCAAAGCAAAATTCACATCTGAAACCCATGTGTTTAACATCTGCAGAAGGAGGAGAAAAGGAAGGTGTTAGCTGTTAGCAATAGATTACCAAGCTCTAGATATGATTAATCTTCCATGTGATATGGAAACTTAGGAAAGAAATGGAAAATTGTTATTAAATATACTTTATGTTTAATAGTTTCAAAGAAAAAAATACACACATACATAGAACTATACGTGTGCAGGAATGTCTCTATTATCTAGTGCCAAATTAGGTGGTAAAATATGATAGGAGGAGAGTTAACTAGCTCCAAGGCAGGGCAGTGAAGATAAACTGCTCTCCTTACAAAGGAGAAAGGTAAACAGCTTCTGATCCTCCATATTTAGAGAAATCTAGTTAAATAACTCCTTACTAAATTTCAGAAGCTGTGATGATCTGCTTCAGTAAAAAGAAACTGTGATTTGCGGCGACCATCTTTTTCAAGTGGCAGCGGTTCACCCTCCCCTGCTGGGGTGCCTCTGGTGTTTGTGAGGGTCCAGGTGAGTTGATAAAGACACTGCCATCGCACCCTTCCATTCTTTGTTGGTGCTGGATACTCTGCAATTCTTCATAAGAAGTAGCCTTTCCTCTGATTACTTTTGATTATTTGTTTACCTTAGTGGGTGGATGCAAATTTCAGAGACTGCCACTATAATTTCTCTCATTCCAACCAATGTAAGTAGCTTCATATACTTTTTTCTAAATTTTTTTTTTTTGCTTCATATACTTTCATCAATTACATATTTAGGACCTGTGGAAGTTACCAAAGAATAGGCTCAAAGACCTATTGGACTGACAAGCAGATGATCCTGACATATAAGTACACTGATTACTTGGCTTCCATAAGCTCTCATTCAAATTGGAGGACTGAGATGCTGTTCTACTTTTCCTGAGAAAATCTTGGTATTATTGACTCCCCCATGGCTTTACCCTGGGAAGTATCTTTAGATTTCTTTGGAGCAAGAAAAAAGGAATATTTTCTATATATGCCTAAGTGGCACTAGAGGGTGATTCTTCAAAGGAATCTAACCTCCCTTTCAACAATGTTATAGATGTAAGGCTAGAAACTGGGTAGAAAGTAGTGGTTTTCCACTACAGTACTGACATCAGCCTTTTGCTCACCAGATTTCAATTTCTCTTTGTACACAAATCAAACACCACCTTAGTCAGCTGTTCTTATATCTCAGCTCTGCAAATATTACGATATGTTCACCATCATGAGGTCTCTGTGTCTTCAGTGCACTAAATATCACTTTAGTTTTGATACCATGATGTTGACGCCATATGCCTTGCCTCTGATGGTTAGGCATTTCCCACAGGCTTCTGCATCCTGGAGCCCAGCTCTATGGTAGACAACACTCACCACCAAGCTTCTCAAAACTCCCAGTGTCCCCTTAACAACCAAACATTTATCTCTGAGGCCAACTCAAGGATGGACAGACAAGAGCACAGAAACATAGAGGGGAATTTGGCATAAATCATGGGCAATCAGTGAAGAGAGGATTTAATAAATGGAGCTATAAACTTGGTTCTCCTTAAGGAGAAAATGATTAAATATCTGGATTATATCCCTATCTCATGGCATAAAAAAATAAATCCCAGATGGAGATGAATTCATATCTTAAATTTGAAAAGCAAACCAAAACCAAGAAAACCAAACAAAAAATGTCATGGTCTTAGATTAGGAGAAGACTTCTTAAACAAGAACACACAAAAACAAAAACAAAAGGCACTAATGTAAGGGAAATATCGATACATATTACAACTCAACATTAAAAACTTTAATCCAAGAGACAACCCACAAATTTAGAGGAGATCTTTTTAATATTTTAGCACATGATTTATATCCAGAAAATTCCAAGGCCAGTAGGTAAAAAAAAAATATAATAAAATTATACAAATAGGAGGAATAATACATTCATAGAATAGGTAATCCAAATGGTAAATGATAATGGCAATTAAAGTAATAATGAGTTACTATTTTGCACGTCAGATTCCCACAACTCTACGTTCAAATGTTCTTTTGATGAATTTGTCAGGGAGAAAGTGGTCTCCCTGCCTTATTCCTCTGCCATCCTAGGACTGCCCCTCTCCACAAGTCTAAATATCTCAAGAGTGAGACAGAGTGTGGGCTAGTAACAGTTATACAGTGCTAGGGGTAAAGTATTTAATAAAGCTGAATGTGTTCCTACCCTACAGTGCAGCAGTTTCATTTCCAGGATGATTGTAACTGAAACAACACAGAAAATGTCTTCCTTTTTAGTTTGTCATGATATTCAAAAGTCCTGTAAACAGATGCTTGTCTTTAGATTAAGTTACTGTTTATGAAAGTTCATGGCTGAAATGCAAATATCTTTCATTGGAGGAATATATTAACCACAATGTGGATTATTTGATCGATTTAACTTTTCTCTCTCTCTGTCTTTTTTTTTTTTTTTTTCAGTCACCGCCATCCCTGACCTTCATTCTCTTTTTTTAAGTTTAACTTTTCTCTTTGACAAGAGTCCTAGGGGAGGATCCATGGGAAGAGAAATGTCTTAGAAGTAAAAATGCTGTTGAGAAGGGATTCAAGGAAATGACAATAGGCACACTGTCACCTTTTCTTCCTTGTCCAAGTTTGATTTAGCTGCATCTTCTGAGTTAAGTATTTATTGGGTTTAATGAAACCGTTGGTTTGGTGGCAACCTTAGCAGAGAACACTAATGAGGGGCTTCTTTCCCAGTGAGCTCAGTAAGCACTTAGAGAAGAAACTGGAAAAAGGACAGTNCAATAGGCACACTGTCACCTTTTCTTCCTTGTCCAAGTTTGATTTAGCTGCATCTTCTCAGTTAAGTATTTATTGGGTTTAATGAAACCGTTGGTTTGGTGGCAACATTAGCAGAGAACACTAATGAGGGGCTTCTTTCCCAGTGAGCTCAGTAAGCACTTAGAGAAGAAACTGGAAAAAGGACAGTAAAGTGAGAGACCCAGGGATATTACTAAATTGATCAGCATTGTGGATCAAGGCTATAGGAAGAAGGTAAGCTTAGCTATATTTCATGAATGTAACTGGTCTCACTGGCCTTCAGTGGAGATGTGGCTGAGTTCCTAGCCTTGAACTTGAGTGAGGGTAAGGGAGACTCCAACTGGTTTCTTAGCAACAGTCTAGAGCCCACGATTGGGGTCTCTTTTACTCTCAACTATTTGGGGGACACGCTGCCTCTTAGAGTAACCAGCAACCACAAGCCCTAATGAGTAGTCAACAACAAGAATACAAACATTGTTGTTGTTCAGTCACTAAGTCATGTTCAACTCTTTGTGACCCCATGGACTGAAGCATGCCAGGCTTCTCTGTCCTCTACTATCTCGCTGAGTTTCCTCAAACTCATGCCCCTTGAATCAGTGATGCCATCCAATCATCTCATCTTCTGTCCTCCCAGTTTCCTCTTGCCCTCAATTTTTCCCAACATCAGGATCTTTTCCAGTGAGTTGGCTCTTTGCATCAGGTAGCCAAAGTATTGGAAAAGGCAATGGCACCCCACTCCAGTACTCTTGCCTGGAAAATCCCATGGATGGAGGAGCCTGGTAGGCTGCAGTCCATGAGGTCGCTAAGAGTCAGACACGACTGAGCGACTTCACTCTCACTTTTCACTTTGATGCACTGGAGAAGGAAATGGCAACCCACTCCAATGTTCTTCCCTGGAGAATCCCAGGGATGGGGGAGCCTGGTGGGCTGCCATCTATGGGGTTGCACAGAGTCGGACATGACTGAAGGGACTTAGCAGCAGCAGCAGCAGCAGTCAAGGCTATGGTTTTTCCAGTAGTCATGTATGGATGTGAGAGTTGGACTGTGAAGAAGGCTGAGTGCCAAAGAATTGATGCTTTTGAACTGTGGTGTTGGAGAAGACTCTTGAGAGTCCCTTGGACTGCAAAGAGATCCAACCCAGCCCTGGGATTTCTTTGGAAGGAATGATGCTAAAGCTAAACTCCAGTACTCTGACCATGTCATGCGAAGAGTTGACTCATTGGAAAAGACTCTGATGCTGGGAGGGATTGGGGGCAGAAGAAGGGGACAGCAGAGGATGAGATGGCTGGATGGTATCAGTGACTCGATGGACATGAGTCTGAGTGAACTCCAGGAGTTGGTGATGGACAGAGAGGCCTGGCGTGCTGCGATTCATGGGGTCACAAAGAGTCAGACATGACTGGACTGAACTGAACCAGAGGAGAAAGAACCAAGCAGAGAAGAGCTCCAGAAATTTGCATTGAGTCCCCTTGACTCTGTTATATCAATAGAATGAAATTACATAATAACTCCAAGAACTCACATAGATTTGGAAGATATCTGAGTTCTGACTAGCCAGATTGGACTGTCCTTGTCCAATTCTCAGGGCATTCAATTAAATCCCAGAAGGATCTTGCATTAATGTTAGAAAAAAATGTAGCTCCAGCATAAAGATAACTTTAGATCTATGCTAAGAATTTTCAAAAATAGTCCTTCAGAGGACCAAGTATGCCAACTAATTTGTAATTGAACTGTAAATCCAAAACAGAGCCCAGCACTCTTGAAGGAACAAAACATACTCCAGTATTTAAATGTACATTTCACAATATTCAGTATTTAAGAAAATTACTAGATGTGATGAGGCAGAAACAGAGACAATTTCACCAACAGAAACAACTTTGAAAATGATAGGAATGGTAAAAATATAAGATACAGACTTAAAAACACCTGTAGAATTTAAAGGAAATCATGAATAAAATGAGAAGAGAAATAGAAGATATAAAAATGACAAATGGTACTTGTGAAAGTGAAAAATACACTATCTGAAATGGAAAATTTACTGCAGAGGGTTAAGAGCAATGTAGATTTTGTAGAAGAAAATATATGTGATAGACACAATTCAAACTAGAAACAGCAATGAGATTGAAAAAAAGTTGAACAAAGCAGAAATTAGTGAAATAGAAAATGAGCAAATGAAACAAGCCAATATCTAGGTCTTTGAGAATATCAGCAAAAGTGATAAGCTCTAAATAGACAAATCAGGTAAAAAAAGACAAGACATAAATTTCCAACATCGGGGATAGAAGAGAGGGAGTTACTGCAGATTCTACAGATGTTAAAAGGATAATAAGAGATTATGATTATGAACTGTAGTCTAAGCAGACTAGATCACCTGAATTTCCTATACTTATTAAAGAAACTGAATTCACCCTGTAATTGAATTATGCCCACCTCCTACACTCCCCCAAATCAAGGTAAAGGTGATTTCACTGCTTAATTTAATCAAATCATAAGGGAGAAATAATACCAATTCTACACAAACTCTTTCAGAAAATGGAGAGGCCAGAATACTTCCCAACTCTTTTTATGAGTCCAAAAGTTGATGTGACGTTGTGAGGAAAACAAGCTAAAGATCAATATCCCTCATAACATATATATAAAAATCCTTAAGATATATTAGCAAATAAATCAATAACTATTAAAAAATGATAAGACATCATTGAAAAGTGAAAGTCTCATAGTTGTGTCTGACTCTTTGCAACCCCATGGACTGTAGCCCTCCGGTCTCTGTCCATGGAATACTCCAGGCAAGAATGCTAGACTGGGTTACCATTTCCTTCTCTAGGGCATCTTCCTGACCTAGAGAGGGAATCCANATAAGACATCATTGAAAAGTAAAAGTCTCATAGTTGTGTCTGACTCTTTGCAACCCCATGGACTGTAGCCCTCCGGTCTCTGTCCATGGAATACTCCAGGCAAGAATGCTAGACTGGGTTACCATTTCCTTCTCTAGGGCATCTTCCTGACCTAGAGAGGGAATCCATGTCTCCTGCACCTCTTGCATTGGCAGGCAGATTCTTTACCACCGAGCCACCTAGGAAGCTGGCCAAGGGCATCTACAAATGAGTCAATAATACGGAGGAGAGGATGGTCACATTATCCAGATTCACATGAATGGCTTTGAAGGCCATTTGGAAGAAATATTTCAAAACTTATAAGAAAAGTATGAAGAGTTGGAAATTGAAAGAAAAAGGACAGAAGGCTTATATAATGGATTCAGAACACATATCATAAATATAAGCATTTTAGAAGGATATGCAACTGATAGAAGCAATAATTGAACAAGTAATTTAAGAATTTCCTTCCAAGTTGAAGATTTGAATGCCAGTTAGGCTGGACCAGTTAAACTCAGAGATAGGTCAACTCAATGATGGTAATAACAAAAAGAAACAAAGAGAACAGAGGGTAAGAAACATATGTAATCCATTCAAATGTCCTAATATTAATGTTATTATAGTCTCAGAGGGAAAGAGGGAAGAGCACTGGACAGAGCAATATTTGACAACTAATAGTGAGTCATTTTTTTTCCAAAAAATTGATGAAAGAGATCAACTTACAGTTTAAAGGAACTTAGTGAACCCTAAGCAGAGTAAGTATAAAGAAAGTCATGACTAGGAATGTCATATTCAACCTGCCAACAAACCAAAAATAATAGGAAAACAATCATAAAGTCAACTGGGCAGGTATACATTGCTTTTAAAAGATGAAAATCAAAGTTGATGGCTAAATTTTCAACAGTATTATGGAAATCACAAAACAACGAAATGACATTCTTTTAAAGTGCTAAAAGATTCTGTCACCTCCTGTCATTTTATTTTGTATTCATTCAAATGTGTTTTTTCTTGTGTATAGTATAAAACTATATTTTATGATCTCCTTCCTAAATAAATACTTGCAAATGACATAAGGGGAAAAAAAATAAAGTGCTAAACGAAAAAAAAAAAATCCCTGTTCCCTGGGAACTCTACATTGAATTAAAACACCCTTCAAAAGTGAAAAGTTGAAACCTTTTCCTCTAAGATCAGCAAGACAAGAATTCTCCCTCTCTTCACCTTTATTCAACATAGTATTGAAAATCCTAGCCAGAGAAGTTTGGCAAGAAAAGAAAGCAAATTCATTCCAAATCAGAAAGGAAGCAGTAAAACTCACTCCATTTGCTGATAACATATTGTATACTTAAATTTAAAGATTTCACCATAACTCTGTTAAAGTGAAGTGAAGTCGCTCAGTTGTGTCCGACGCTTTGAGACCCCATGGATGGTAGCCTACCAGGCTCCTCCATCCATGGGATTTCCCAGGCAAGAGTATTGAAGTGGGTTGCCATTTCCTTCTCCAGGGGATCTTCCTGACCCAAGGATTGAACTCGGGTCTCCCGCATTGTAGGCAGATGCTTTACCCTCTGAGTCACCAGGGGAAGTAAAGAATAGGAAAGCATAAACCTGTTAGAACCAATAAATAATTCAGCAAAGTTTCAGGATATAAAATTATCATTGAATTTTATAAATCTAAATATTAAACAGAAAATTCAGAAATCAACAATTCATAAGTTTTATATTGAAAGCAGTTATGTACTCACAATGAAAATTTGCACCATCCCACCAAAGATGTGAGTCTTATTTTTGTCCAACATATCCATGCTGTGTAAGCTACCTGTCCAGTGGTCACTTGGTAGCTGTCTTCATTATAAGGTCTACTGTGGTGGTGCAGTGCTTGTGATCAAGTAGTTCTTATTTTACTTAACATTACTCCTAAGTGCAAGCACAGTGATGCCTGTGATTTGAATTTTCTTTTACTGTGCATAATTTATAAACTAAACTTTATTATATATAAGCATGTATAAGCAAAAATGGTGTATACAGACATTCCTCATTTTATTATGCTTTGTGAATTCTGTGTTTTTCACATATTGAAGGTCTGTAACTTTTTTTTTTAGCAATAAAGTTTTAATTAAGGTAAATACATAGCTTTATTTAGACATAATACTATTGCAGACTTAATAGACTACAGCATAGTGTAAACATAACTGCACCGGGGAACCAAAAATGGTGTGACTCTCTTTATGGTGATTTTCACTTTATTGTAGTTGTCTGGCATTGAACATATATTATCTCCAAGGTATGCTTGGTTGAGTTTGGTATTATCCTTGGTTTCAGATATCTACTGAGGGTCTTCAGCTGTATTCCCTGCAGATAAGGGGAAACTACTACACAATAGGAAAAGGACTCTCCATTAAATTGTGCTAGGTAAACTGGGCAGCCACATGTGAAAGAATAAAACTGGAATTCTGCTTTATACTATAAATAAAAATTAACTCAAAATATATTAAAGAGCTTAAGACCTGTAACCACAAAACCTGAAGCAAACAAAGGCTGTAAGCTCCTCTATTTTGGTCTTGGGGGTGGTTTTTTTGGACTTGATGTCAAAAGCAAAGGCAAAAAAAGTAAAAACACACAAATGGGACTATATCAAACTAAAATGTGGACATAGCAAAGGAAACCATCAACAAAATTAAAGGGCAACCTAGGGAATGGGAGAAAATGTTTGCAAACCATATACCTGACATAGTCTATCTAAAGTATATAAAGAACTCAAGCAATAACAAAAAACAACAAACAAATTTAAAAATGGGCAGAGGATGTAGACATTTTCCTAAAGAAGACATGCAGAGGTAAGCAGGCATGTGAAGAGCTGCTCGACATTATCAGGGAAATGCAAATCAAACCCAGAATGAGATTTTTATCTCTCATCTGTTAGAATGAGTATTTCAAAAAGAGAAGAAATAGCAAATGTTAGCGAGGGTGTGAAGAAAAGGGGACGCTAGTACACTGTTGGAGAGAAGGTACATTGGTATGGCCACTATGGAAAACAGTATTGAGATTTCTCACAAAATTAAAAATAGAACTACCATATGATCCAGAAATTCTACTTCTGGGAATATAGCGAAAGGAAACAAAAATACTAACTCAAAAAATATCTGTACCACAACTGCAGCTTATTTATAATAACCAAGATATAGAAACAAACTAGGTATCTATTGATGGGTAAATGGATAAAGAAGTTGTGGGACTTATACGTGCACTGGAATATTATCCAGCCATAAAAGGAATGAAATTTTGCCATTTGTGACAACATAAATGGATCTTGAGGGCATTATGCTAAGTGAAATAAATCAGATAGTCAAAGGAGGACAGATACTGTATGGTGTCACTTATCTGGGTGTTTTTAGATGGAATCTAAAAACAAACAAACAAATCAAACTCATAAATTTAGAGAACAGATTGATGATTGGGGAGTGGTCAAAACAGGTCAAGGTGGTTAAAAGGTACAAACTTCCAGTTATAAAATAGATAAGTAATGGTGACAATGTGTAGCAGGGAGACCAGAGTTAAAAATCCTATTTTGTGTATATGAAAGTTGCTAAGAGTGTAAATCTTAAATGTCATCGTAAGAAAAAAAGTGTAGGTATGTGTTGTTATGGATAGTAGATAGATTTATTGAAGCAATTATTTTGCAATGTAAACAAATGTTGAATCATTACGTTGTATACCTGAAACTAATATAGTGTTATACATCTCTTATATCTTAATTTTTTTTTAAAAAAAGATGCGAAATTAAAATGTTCTCAGACAAAAAGTGCTATGGAAATTTGTTGCTAGTATACAATAAAAGTTAGTAAATAAAGACATTTGAGAAAAAGCAGTCTCAGAGAAGAAAATAGAGAATATATGTTAAGGTAATCACAAATGGAAACAAAGAAGTTAAAGAGAGAATGAAAATCACTAGAAATATAATTATGTTGATAAATATAAAAGAATACTAGCTATTTAAAACTAAAGTAATAATGTATTATGGTATTTATATCTCATATAGAAATATCATATTAATTGTACNGAAAAAACAGTCTCAGAGAAGAAAATAGAGAATATATGTTAAGGTAATCACAAATGGAAACAAAGAAGTTAAAGAGAGAATGAAAATCACTAGAAATATAATTATGTTGATAAATATAAAAGAATACTAGCTATTTAAAACTAAAGTAATAATGTATTATGGTATTTATATCTCATATAGAAATATCATATTAATTGTACAAAACATGGGAGGGATTAAATGTTGTTATATTTATTCAGTGTTCTTGTATTATTTGAGAAATGCTAAATATCTGAATTTAAGTAAGACTGTAATATGTTAAGCATCCATATTTTAACTCTAAGTTAACCACTAAAATAAAAATACAAAATGTTCTAACTACAACACTAAAGTTAGATAAAGTAGGTAAAAAAGAATTTTTAAAAGTATTTCATTAATATAGGAAAGGAGAAATAAAGCAAAGAAGACAAGTGGGATAAAGAGAATACATAAAAAACAGAGAAAGCAGAATCAAATTAGTAGTAGGAGTGTAAGTGGTAAAAAAAAATCTCCAATGAGAAGGCAAAGACTATTAGATTGTATTTAAGAAAATAAGACTCAACTGTATCCTATTTACCAGAGACAAACTTTAAATATAAGCATATAGATAGGGGAAAGGTTAAAGAATAAATATACAATAAGACATATTAACTCATAGAAGCTAGGGTGACCATTCTCATATCATGAAATTTAGACTTTAAGGCCAAAGATTATTTCATAATGAAAAGAAGAAAATATAATTGTAAAATTACGTGCAGATAGTAACAAAGTTTTAAGTCGTATTAATCAAAAATTGGCAGAAATATTAGAAGAAATAGACACATTCACAATCAGAGTTTAAGATACGGCAAGTAGAAAAAATTAGTAAAGATATACATAATTTGAACAAACAACTTGACATAACTGACATAAGAAAGAAGACATACATTTTTTAAGTGGCCATGTAACATTGAAAAAAAAGAGAGTTTATACTGAGCTATAAAAAAATCTTTGGAAATATTAAAGGATTGAAAACATAACAAACTATGTTCTCTTGCCCTATTGGAAATAAGTTATAAATCAATATAAGAAATATAGCTAGAAAATCTCCCCAAATCTGGAAATTTCAAATTTTGAAGTAGTACATTTCAATATGACTTACTAAGCCAAATGGTAAAAACTCAATTGAAATGATAAGATATTCTGAACTGAATAATAATGAAAATATAACATATTGAAATGTATAGATAAAACAGTATTTAAAGGGAAAGTATGAGCTTAAATGTATATATTAGAAGGATAGTTGACAATCTATGATCAAACTTTTATTTTAAGGGGTAGAAAAATAACTGCAAACAAGAAAGAAGGATGTGTGAACAGAAAAAGAAAAGTAACTGAAGTGGAAAGCAAAGGCAACATCAAGAGTATTGACAAAGCCAGAAGTCCTATGATGACAATTAACATGTCACCTGGAAGGGCCACAGGGTGCCCAGATACTTGGGTAAACATTATTTTGGGTGTGTCTGTGAGGGATGTTTCTGGATGAGATTAACATTTGAATCGGTAGACTAAATAAAGCAGGTTGCCTTTCCCAAACTGGGTGGGCCTTTAATTTTGTAAAGGCCTTAACAGAACAAAAAGGTTGAGTAATAGCGTATTATTTCTCTCTCTGACAGTCTTCAAGCTGGGATATCCTGCCTTCACATTTGAACTCAAACTGAACCTTTCATCATAAGTTCTGTTTCTCAGGTTTTTGGGCTAAGACTGGAAATACGACACCAAGTCTCTCTGATCTCCAGATTGCTGACTGCAAATAACTGGACTTCCCAGCCTCCATAATCATGTGAGCCATTTCCTACCAGTTCTGTTTCTCTGGAGAACCCTTACTAGATTTTGATACCAAGAGTGGTTCTTCTTGGGATTCCTCAGCCTCTATAATTCTGAAAGCCAATTCCTTATGATAAATCTCTTTATTTACACTCCTTATTTACTCTGTATTACTGGAGAACCCTGGTTCTCATGTTGCATATTTGAATATTTCTATAAAATTTTATTAACATCTAGAATAATTGATCAAGAAATAACAGAAATAAAACAATTATTACTAAAAATAAAAAAAATTGTCATCACATATTTATGATATATGAAGTTAACTAAAAATATAATAAAGCATATTTTGTACATTATTAAATTTATATTTAAAAAAATAAAAAAGGTATAAAACTTTAAATGAAAAATTATATTGAAAAACATAACTCACCACAAATGACATAAAAAGTAATTGAATCATCCCAAGGCTTTTTATCTATTAAAAGAAACTGAATCCTTCTTACAAAGAAAACTCCAGGAAGAAGACAACCTGACTGGGAAATTCTTCCAAATAGTTAAAGAAAAAAAAAAATGTATCAACCAAACATAAACTCTTTAAGAGATTCTAAAAGAGACAACAGTTCTTGTTTCATGAGTCCAATATAATCCCAACACCAAAACCTAAAAATAACATTAAAAGGTGGTAAAATTAGAGGCCTATATCTCTTATGAAAATAAATGTGAGTGAGATTAGCAAATTGAATCCAGTAAATGTGAAAAGGGTAATAAATCATGACTGAATAAGGTTTATCCAAGGACTGCAAGGTCAGCTGAACATTAAAAAAAAAAAAAATCAAACAATAAAAAAAATCAATTTAATTCATTGCTTTAACAGAAAGGGAAAAAAATGTCATTGCAATATATACAGAAAAAGCATTTGATAAAATTCAACCCATATTCATAAGAAGTACTCACAGGAAACTGGGAATAGAAAGGAGCATCCTTGACCTGATAAGGAGCATATATAAAAAGTGTACAGCTAAGCTCATAAGTAGTGTTTAATACTGAATGTCTCCTCTCTCCTTGAGTTTGGGACGAAGAAAGAATGTCCACTATCACCATTTCTACTCTATTCAACATTATTCTGGAGGTTATATCCAGGACAAAAGAACAAGAGAAAGAAATTAAAGTGTAAATATTAGAAAGAAAGAAACAAAATTGCTTTTAAGAAGACATGAATATACATATAGAAAACCCAAAAGAATCTACAAACTGTCATCTTTAATATTTGAATTTATCAAAGCCTTTTCAATATAAAATTATTTGTTATAAAATAAATATACACATTTAAAATATATTTCCAGCAGCAAATAGTAAACAAATAGTATCAAAATCATACAAATTTCTAAGAATAAAGAATTTGAAATTAAGGAAGACATAAATATCTGGAAGGATATGGCATTTTCATGGAATGTATGGAATTCATTATATACGTATGAAATCAATGTCTTTAATGTAATTGTTGGAGGAAATCAAAATGGCAGAGTTGGAGGATGCAGAGCTCACCTTCCCTTACAAATATGTCAAAAATACACCTACAAGTGGAACAATTCTCACTGAAAACTGGAGACTGGCAGAAAGATCCCTGTACAAATGAGGCTGTAAGAGAGATTCACATGGAATCAGGTAGGAAGAAAGAAAAATGAGAAGTTTGGGATTTGCATCTCAGGGAGGGAGCTCAGAGAAAAAGGGAGATTAAATGGATAGAGACCTTCCTGGAGGCATGAGCAGTTAGAAAGACATATTGGGCATCCCAGTCCTGGGGTCCCATATAGGAAAGACAAGCCCCTTGGCTGATTGGAAGGCTGGTGAGCCTAACAGGAGGACTTTTAGGAACTAATAATAGGAAGACTAGACTTCATTCAGGAGGAGTATGTGTACCCTCGCTTGCTCCTGAGGCAAAGCGGAGAAGGGGGTATTAAAATTGTGCGGATGGATGACTGGTTTTCCACAAATGCCCCAGTGTGTGTCCCAGTCTGAGCTGAGGGAACACTCCAGTCCCTGTTTCTTCATATTGCAGCTCTGTGCTGGAGCCGGGGCTGCCATTACAGAGGAAAGAGAGCTCAGCTGTGAGAAGTGGAGGTAGCTTAGACCCCAAATGGCATCTGGGCAGGGTGGGGGCAACCCTAACTGGCACTTGCACAAGCAGTGCCTCTGGAGAAGCCCCAAAACCTTTCTCCAGCCAAACTCCCACAACCTGCACCCCATCACATGCCAAAGGCTCGTGATGTATAGGATGTATAGAATGTATAGGATGCTGCCACATGAGATTACGTCAAGATTGCAAAAGACTGTTGTTTCATCTAATTTCAGAGAGACAGAGAAAGTTGAGCAAAATGAGAAGACAGAGGCATTGGTCCCAAATGAAAGACAAGAGAATACCTATGAAAAAAACAACCAATGAAACAGAAACCATTTATCTGGTAGAGAATTAGTAATAAGAATGCTAACTGAATTAGGGAAAAGATTGGATGAACACAGTGAGAATTTTCACAAGGCTAGGAAAAACAAAAGAACCAGTCTATTTTGGAACTGAAGAATACGATAACTAAAGTGAAAAACACACTAGAAAGAATAAAGAGCAGACTAGGTGATACAGCAGAATACGTAAGTGATCTGGAAGATAGAATAACAAAAATCACCCAATCAAAACTATACTGTTGTTTTTCAGTCACCCAGTTGGGTCCGACTCTTTGCAATCCCATGGACTGTAGCAAGTCAGGCTTCCCTGTCCCTTACAATCTCCCAGAGTTAGCCCAAGTTCATGTCCATTGCATTGGTGATGCCATCCAGCCATCTCATCCTCTGATGCCCTCTTCTCCTTCTGTTCTCAATCTTTTCCAGCATCAGGGTTTTTCCCAATGAGTCGGCTATTCACATCAGGTGACCAAAATATTGGAGCTTCAGCATCAGTCCTTCTAGTGGGTATTCAGGNTGCCAAAGGCTCGTGATGTATAGGATGTATAGAATGTATAGGATGCTGCCACATGAGATTACGTCAAGATTGCAAAAGACTGTTGTTTCATCTAATTTCAGAGAGACAGAGAAAGTTGAGCAAAATGAGAAGACAGAGGCATTGGTCCCAAATGAAAGACAAGAGAATACCTATGAAAAAAACAACCAATGAAACAGAAACCATTTATCTGGTAGAGAATTAGTAATAAGAATGCTAACTGAATTAGGGAAAAGATTGGATGAACACAGTGAGAATTTTCACAAGGCTAGGAAAAACAAAAGAACCAGTCTATTTTGGAACTGAAGAATACGATAACTAAAGTGAAAAACACACTAGAAAGAATAAAGAGCAGACTAGGTGATACAGCAGAATACGTAAGTGATCTGGAAGATAGAATAACAAAAATCACCCAATCAAAACTATACTGTTGTTTTTCAGTCACCCAGTTGGGTCCGACTCTTTGCAATCCCATGGACTGTAGCAAGTCAGGCTTCCCTGTCCCTTACAATCTCCCAGAGTTAGCCCAAGTTCATGTCCATTGCATTGGTGATGCCATCCAGCCATCTCATCCTCTGATGCCCTCTTCTCCTTCTGTTCTCAATCTTTTCCAGCATCAGGGTTTTTCCCAATGAGTCGGCTATTCACATCAGGTGACCAAAATATTGGAGCTTCAGCATCAGTCCNAAGTTCATGTCCATTGCATTGGTGATGCCATCCAGCCATCTCATCCTCTGATGCCCTCTTCTCCTTCTGTTCTCAATCTTTTCCAGCATCAGGGTTTTTCCCAATGAGTCGGCTATTCACATCAGGTGACCAAAATATTGGAGCTTCAGCATCAGTCCTTCTAGTGGGTATTCAGGGTTGATTTCCTTTAAGATTGACTGGTTTGATCTCTTTGCTGTTGGAGGGACTCTCCAGCACCACACTTCCAAGGCATCAGTTTAGTGCTCTGCCTTCTTTACAGTCCAGCTCTCACAGCAATACATGATTACTGGAAAGATCATAGCTTTGACCATATGGACATTTGTCGGCAAAGTGATGTCTTTGCTTTTCAACACACTGTCTAGGTTTGCCATAGCTTTCCTGCAAAGAAGCAGTTGTCTTCTAATTTTATGTGCAGACACGATCTGTATGATTTTAGAGCTAAGAACAGTAAATCTGTCACTGCTTCCACCTTTTCTCCATTTGCCATGAAGTTATGGGGTTGAAATGGCAACCCACTCCAGTGTTCTTGCCTGGAGAATCCCAGGGACGGGGGAGCCTGGTGGGCTGCCGTCTATGGGGTTGCACAGAGTCGGACATGATTGAAATGACTTAGCAGCCATGATCTTAGTTGTTTTTTCTTAAATTTTAGTCTTAAGGCAGCTTTTTCACTCTCCTCCTCCACCCTTATCAAGTAGCTCTTTAGTTCCTCTTCACTTTCTGCCACTAGAATGGTAACATCAGCCTATGTAAGGTTGTTGATCTTTCTTCTGCCAATCTTGATTTCAGCTTGTAATTCATCCAGCCTGTTCTCATGATTTGCTCAGTGTATAATTTAAATAAACAGGGTGACAACAAACAGCTTTGTTGTACTTGTTTCTCAATCCTGGACCAGTCAGTTATTCCATACAGCATACTAACTGTTGCTTCCTGACGCACATGCAGGTTTCTCAGGAGACAGGTAAAATGGTCTGGTATTCCCATCTTTTCAAGAGCTCTCCACAGTTTGTTATGTTCCACATAGTCAAAGGCTTTAGTGGAGTTGATGAAACAGAAGTAGATGTTTTTCTGGAATCTCCTGCTTTCTCTATGATCCAGCAAATGTTGGAAATTTGATCTCTGGTTCCTCTGTGCTTCTTTGAAACCCAGTTTGGATGGCTGGAAGTTCTCAGTTCACATAATGCTGAAACCTAGCATGTAGGATTTTGAGCATAACCTTACTAGCAAGGGAGATAAGTGTGATTGTCAGGTGGTTGGAACATTCTTTAACACTGCCCTTCTTGGGAATTAAGATGAAAATTGACCTTTTTCAGTCTTGTGGCCATTGCTGGGTTTTCCAGATTTGCTGACATATTGAGTGCAGCACTTTGATAAAATCTTTTAGAATTTTAAATAGCTCTACTGATGGAATTCCCATCACTTCCACTAGCTTTATAGACAGCTGTGTTTCCTAAGGCCCACTTGACTTCACACTCCAGAATGTCTGGCTGTGGGTGACCGATCACACCATCATGGTTATCCAGGTCATTAAGAACTATTTTGTACAGTTCTTCCATGTATTATTTCCATCTCTTTTTGGTCTCTTTTGTTTCTACTAGGTCTCTGCTAGATCTATAGAGTCTGAAATGCAGTACTTGGGTGCAACCTCAAAATGACAGAATAATCTTGGTTTGTTTCCAAGGCAATCAAAACTATAGAAAAAAACAAATAAAAAAATTAAACATTTTAAGAGGTCTGTGGGAAAACATTAAACGTACCAACAGTTACATTATAACTGTCTCAGAAGGAGAAAAGAGAGAAACGGTCAAAAATCTATTTGAAGAGATTATGGCTGAAATTTTCCCAAAGCTGAAGGATACAGAAATCCAGGTGCAGAAAGTACAGAGGGTCTCAAACAATGGGGACAGAAACAGTCCCACACCAAGATATATCATAATTAAAATGACTACAGTTAAATATTAGGAGGAAATTCTAAAGGCAGCAAGAAAAAAACAGAGTCAGTTGACAAAGGAGCCTGCATAAAGTTATCAGCTGATTTTTTTCAGAGCCAGGATACACAGACAGAAAGTGAGGGAATGGAAAAAGTATTTCATGCAAACAGAAACAACAAGAAAGCAAGGGTAGCAATACTGATATCAGACAAAATAGACTTAAGTAAAACAATAACAAAAGACAGAGAATGTCATTATATAATGATAAAAGGATCAATACCAGAAGAGGATATTATACTTATTAACATATATACATTAATACAGGAACACCTAAATTCATAAATCAAAATTAACAGACATAAAGAGAATAACATTACAACTAATAGGGGAATTTAACACCCCACTTATATCAATGGACAAATCATCCAGACAGAAATTCAATATGAGTGGTCCTAAATGATGCAAAAGGCCCCTTGGACTTAATATATTTATCTACAGGACATTCTACTCTAAAACAGCAGAATACCTCCTTTTTAAATGTGCATGTAACTCAGGATAAATCAGATTCTAAGCCAAAAAAGCAAGTCTTGATAGGTTTAACAGGATAGAAATTATACCAATTTTTTGCAAATACTACACTATGAAACAAGAAATTGGTTAAAGAAAAATGGGAAAAGCACAAACACATGCAGACTAAATAACATGCTACTAAAAAAAACCTCAACAAATGAACAATGAAAACAAAGGAGATATGAGAAAGTACCTTGAGACAAATGAAAATGGAAACACAATTTTCCAAAATTTATGGTATGCAACAAAAGCAATTATAAGAGGGAAACTTACAGCAATTTAGGCTGACCTAAAGAAACAAGAACAATTTCAAATAAACAATCTATAGGAATTAGAAAAAGAAGAACAAACAAAGCCCAAATTTAGCAGAAGGAAGGAAATAATAAAGATCCAAGAAAAAATAAATAAAATAGAGGCCATAAAAATGGAAAAGATCAATAAAACCAAGAGTAGATAAAGATATTTTTAAAGATAAAATTAATAAACCTTTAGCTAGGCTAATCAAGATGAAAAGAGACAAGATAAAAATAAATAAAATAAGAAATGAAAAAGAGAAATATCAACCAATATCACAGAAATATGAAAACTCATAAAAGAATACTATAGTTACATGGCAACAAATTGGACAACCTAGATTAAATAGACAAATTTCTAGAAATACAGAAACTTCCAAGGCTGAATCAGGAATAAATGGATAATCTGAACAGACTGTTCACTAGTACTGAAATTGAATTTGCAATAAAAAAAATGTAATAAAAAAAACTCTCAGCAGACAAAACTCTAGTACTGTATGGCTTTACAGGGGAATTCTATCAAACATATAAAGGAGAGTTAATACCTATCCTCAAACTATTCCAAGAAGTTGGAAACCTTAAATGTAATCTATGAGGCCATAATTAAGCTGATACAAGAATCAGACAAAAATGTTACAAAAAAATGAATATTACAGGCCAGTATCTCTAATGAACATAGATGCAAATATCCTCAAAAATTTTACCAAACCAAATTCAGCAGTATATAAAAATGATCATACACCATGATCAACTGGAATTTATTCCAAGTATGCAATGATTGTTTAACATTCATAAATCAATCAACATGATATACCATACTAGCAAAAAGAAGGATAAAAATCACATGATCACCTCAATAAATGCAGAAAAAGCAATTAACAAAATCCAACATCCATTCATGATAGAAACTCTCATCAAAGTAGACATAAAGGGAATATATCTCAACATAATAAGGGCCATTTATGATAAACTCACAACTATCATCATGCTCAATGGTGAAAAACTGAAAGCCTTTCCTCTACAATCAGGAATAATATGATACTCACTCTCACCACTTGCATTTAACAAAGTATAATACTACGTTAAATACTAAGTATTTAACTTCTATCAGAAGTCCCAGGCTTAGCAATCAAGCTAGAAAAAGAAATACACATCAAAATTGGAGGAGAAGAAGTAAAATGGTCACTAATTGCAGATCACACAATACTATAGGAAACTGTAAAATCAGCACCAAAAAACCTGTTAGAATAAATGAATTTGGCAAAGTTGTAGGATAAAAGATTCATTTACATAAATATGTTGCTTTTCTGTACAATAATAATGAACTATCAGTAAGAGCAAGCCAGAAAACAGTACAGTTTAAAATTGTTTCAAAAATAGCAAAATATCTAGAAATAAACTTAACCAAGGAAGTGAGTGACATATCCTCTAAAAAGTATAAAACAAGGATGATGGAATTTGCAAGTGATATAAACAAAAAGAAAGATATTTCATGTTATTTGACTGGGAGAATTAACATTATTAAAATATCCATACTACCAAAAGCAATCTGTAAATTTAATCCAAACCTAATGAAAATATTCATGACCTTTTTGTTTTAGAACTTGAACAAAGTATCCTAAAATTTATATGGAATTATAATATACCCCAAATTACCAAAGCAATCTTGAGAAAAAAGGACAGTGATGAAGGTATTACATTTCTTGATTTCAGAGTATACATACTACAAAGTTATAGTTATCAAAACAGTATGGTGCTGGCAAAAAAAGGAGACACAGATCATAGGAGCAAAATAGGGGGCCCAGAAATAAGTCCACACGTCAACTAATCTATGACAAGCAAGGCAAGTATATATGATGGAAATAAGAAACTTTCTTCAAAAGTTGGTGCTGGGAAAACTTTACAGTTACCTATAACACAGTGAGATAACATTCCCTCATACTATATGCAAAACAAATGTAAAATAGGTTAAAGGCTTAAATTTAAAAACTGAAACCATAAAACTCCTAGATGAAAATATAGGTAGAAGATTCTTTGATAAATATACTTTTATCAAAGTATACAATATACTTTTTGATTTGTCTTCTGAGGCAAAAGAAATAAAGCAAAAAGAAACAAACAGGACCTAATTAAACTTAGAAGATTTTGCACAACAAAGAACACAGTCAACAAAATAAAAAGACAACCTACCAAATGTGAAAAAATATTTTCAAACAGTGTGGACAAAAAGGGTTTATATCCAAAAATATATAAACCGAACATACAACTCATTGTTAAGTCGCTTCAGTCGTGTCTGACTCTGTGTGACCCCATAGACGGTAGCCCACCAGGCTCCCCTATCCCTGGGATTCTCCAGGTAAGAACACTGGAGTGGGTTGCCATTTCCTTCTCCAATGCATGAAAGTGAGAAATGAAAGTGAAGTCGCTCAGTCGTGTCCAACTCTTAGCGACCCCATGGACTGCAGCCCACCAGGTTCCTCTGTCCATGGGATTTTCCAGGCAAGAGTACTGGAGTGGGGTGCCATTGCCTTCCCCATACAACTCATTATAAAAAAGAAATAACCTGATCAAAAATTGGGCATAAGATCATAATAGAAACTTTTGCAAAGAAGACATACAGATGGCTAACAGGCAAACTAAAAGATGTTAACACCACTAGTCATAAGAAAAATGCAAATCAAACCCAAAATGAANCCCATACAACTCATTATAAAAAAGAAATAACCTGATCAAAAATTGGGCATAAGATCATAATAGAAACTTTTGCAAAGAAGACATACAGATGGCTAACAGGCAAACTAAAAGATGTTAACACCACTAGTCATAAGAAAAATGCAAATCAAACCCAAAATGAAACACCATCTCCCATTTGTCAGAATGGCTATCATAAAATTCTTCAAATAACAATTGTTGACCAGGGTGTGGGAACCCTTGTACACTGTTGGTGCAGATATAGAGTAGTGCAGACACTGTGGAAAACAGTATGGAAAAGAGTATGGTAGTTCTATTTTTAGTTTCCAAAAAAAATCATGTTTTCCAGCAATTCCACTCCTGGGTATTCTTCTGATGAAAATGAAAACTAATTTGAAAAAGATACATGCACCCTGATCTTCACAGTGGCATTATTTACAACAGCCAACATTAAAAAAAAAAAACACCTAAGTGTCTATCAAAAGATGAATGAATACAGAAGATGCAAACTCGGTTATTTATAATGCAATATTATTTAGCCATCAGTTCAGTTGCTGAGTTATNTTAAAAGATGCTTACTCCTTGGAAGGAAAGTTATGACCAACCTAGATAGCATATTAAAAAGCAGAGACTTTATCAACAAAGATCCATCTAATCAAGGCTATGGTTTTTCCAGTGGTCATGTATGGATGTAAGAGTTGGGCTGTAAAGAAAGCTGAGTGCCGAAGAATTGATGCTTTTGAACTGTGGTGCTGGAGAACTCTTCTTCCAAGTCCTTTGAACTGCAAGGAGATCCAACCAGTCCATCCTGAAGGAGATCAGTCCTGGGTGTTCATTGGAGGAACTGATGTTGAAGCTGAAACTCCAATACTTTGGCCGCCTGATGCGAAGAGCTGACTCATTTGAAAAGACCCTGATGCTGGGAAAGATTGAGGGCAGGAGGAGAAGGGGACGACAGAGGATGAGATAGTTGGATGGTATCACAAACTCGATGGATATGGGTTTGGGTGGACTCTGGGAGTTGGTGATGGACAGGGAGGCCTGACATACTGCGATTCATGGGGTTGCAAAGAGTCCGACAGGACTGAGAGACTGAACTGAACTGAGCTGCATTATAAGAATATGGAAAAAAGGAAAAATACACTAGATTTTTAAACATGGTTAAGATGATTAGATGAGTGATGGAGTTTGGAAATGTTTACTAGGAAGGTAAGTAAAACAATAAATAAGAGTGCACAAAAAATTCCCATTGAATGTGGATTGGACTACATTTACACGTTTATGTCAAAGTATTTATACATGTACATATGTAAAAAGAAATTTAAAACTGGCATTTACTTATAAAAATTACCATTAATTAAACCCATGATCATTTCACTTGATATAAGTATTTTTTATAAATCTATTGCTGTCATTGTACAACTGTGCATTTTAACAGAATTTTATTTGTAAATACTTCTTTGTATCTTTATGGTCTTTGTATCTCTATGAGATCTATAAAAAGATCTCACAGATCTTTGTATTTCTATGGTATTTTTAAGTAAATAAAGATTTATTATGCATCTTTAGTAAATAATAATAAATAAGCAATTTATTATGAACCAATAAATTGCTTCATATTTCCTTCTAGATAATATATCATAATTTACCAATTTTCCAAATGCTGAATCATACACATTTTAAAAATTAGGACTATATTAGCATTCTTGTCATAACCATTTTTGTATATACATTTTCCCTTTGTTTTTTAAAAACAATTCCATTACAGTAGTTTAAATTCCTGAGTATGTGGTTATTAGGTTAAAGGTTATGAACGTTTTTATGACTCTTGAAACATGCTGCCAGATTTTATCCTCAAAGAGGGAAACAATGGATATTAATGGATATTATGGATATTAATAACAGAAATTTGTGTCTCTAATTTTTCAAACTTTCCTGTGTAATTTTTTAGTATCAAGATATTAAAGGCACATTTTATTGCTTTAGAGATGAAGCTTGATTGTTTTTCAATATTGAGATAATCTTATCATTCCATTTTTGTTGATGCCTTTGAATTACGTTTCCCCCTCGGCTTTGGCATTGCTCTTTTATAAATTGACATTTAAAATGTATTTTAGATAATTATTATTTTGAGAGCATATGGGAATTTTATGAGGAATAAAGGGGTTTGATTTGTGTGAATGGAGTCTTGCCTGGACACTCAGAGTTAAGGACATATAGAAGACACTGAAAAATTAAGGGGAGAAGGAATTATGTAAGGAAAAGTACTCGATAGTTGAGTAGCTATATTTGAAGATGATTATGTTGCAATGTATTGTCCTGTGCCTCTCTAGTGTTCAATAATCCTGTAAGACTCAGTTTAAATGTTGCTCCGAGGAGGAGGCTGTTTAGATACTTCCATATTTAAACTTCCATGCTCATACAGAACCTAGGAATGTCCCTGTCATCTTCACTTAACATTCTGTTTTATTACATTTGGGTTATTTGTCTCCTCATTGAACTGGAAAACCATGAAGACTGAAACTGTCACCTAATAGGGCAGTTAACATGTAGCAGGCTGTCAAAAAATAATGAATGAAGCCATGTATCTCAAGTAGGACGTAAACGTCTTATATAGGATTGTTGATAATTAAGCTCATTCTTATTAGCAGGAATGAACATGATTGTTCTTTTATTACCCACAAAAATTATAAATTTGGGAGGAATCTCAAAGGAAACATCCACACAGACAGACAACTATATATTTAATTCTTCAATGAAGGGGTTTTTATACCTTGATGTAATAGTCCATTCCAATATGTAACAAGTGAAGCAGTATAAGTAATTTGTCAATTGACTATGTGATTCTGAGAAAATTATATAAAGTAAGCTATTTATCATTTCCTAATATGATATAATCCTTTAAATAGTTTGTCTTCATATTTTAGTGGTTTTTAGCCTTATGTCTACTATAGCTCTATAACTGATATCCTGGGCCCTAACCAAAAAGTTAAGAATAGAATATCACTAAGAGAGAGCAACTAAACACAGTAATCACCACAGAAGGGGTACTGGCTGTTTACGTATCGGACCTGGAACAAAAACAATAGTAAAAGCTAATGTTTACCTTGTATGTATTAACACATGTGTTATATGCCAGACATTGTTCTAAAGGTTTTATTAATACCTTTAAATCCATTTATTTTTCACAAAACCCTAAGCAGTGTTATAATTACGTGTTGGCACTCCAAAATATTCTGGTGTGAACCTAGTTAAGTCAGGATACTCAATCACATAGAGCTTATGTGATTACAATTACATAGTCAATGTACCAGGAGGGCCAGTGCTTGGTCTCAGACTTCCTAAATAGTATAATTTAGGTCTATTTTCCTTCCACTGATCATTTTCAGATATTTGGATTTTAAGTTTTAAACAAAAAAAGGAGAGCTAACATGATGTTGAAAACTTTTTTCTTAATCCGAGTAAGATAATTAAAAACCAGTGTCTTTTTTTTGAATAATAGCAATAGCAAAAAAGGAAAAAAAGAAATTAAAACCTACAAAAAGCAATAAATAATAACAATAATAATAATCTCACATAACATCTATTAATTTTTTTGCTATTAGCCAGACACTGTGCCAAATTTTACATGGATTATCCTGTTTAATCCTCACACAATCCCACAAAGTTAAGTACCATTATTTTCATTTTGCCTTTATCCTTTCACAAGAGAAAGTATATTTTCTTTAAAAAATAGGTAGAAAGGCCATGACTTTAGAATAAAATTTAGACTTTTCAATGGAATAAAATTTAGCTTTTTGAAAATGAACAGTGTGTGTGTGTATTTTTGGGTTGCTTGTTTTTCTGTAGTCTATAAAAGTAACCCATAGGATGATGATATAATAATGGATACCTGTCATTACATGTATAACCAAAGCCATAGAGTGTACAAGACCAAGAGTAAACCCTGCAGTAAACTATGGACTCTGGATGATTGTGGTGAGTCAGTGTACGTTCATCAGTGGTAACAAGCATAGGGGATGTTGATCATGGGGGCAGCCATGCCTGTGTGGGGGCAGAGAATATTTGGGAAATATCTGTACCTTCCACTCAATTTTACTGTTAACCTAAAGCTTCTCTAAAAAAAACTATTAAGTCTTGGGAATTTCCTGGTGTTTCAGTGGTGGCTAATACTGTGCTCCCCATGCAGGTGGCCTGGATTTGATCCCTGGTCAGGGAAATAGTTCCCACATGTCTTGACTAAGAGCTCACATGACTCAACTAAGACCTGGTGCAGCCAAATAAATAAATGAAAATTAAAATAAGTAAGTTATAAAAACTTAAAACACAAAAGAAATATCCTTAACCATGGATCAGTATTGGCTAGCCTTTGCCTTAATGCTATATTGCTTGCTCTTCTAACAAAAGACAGAAAAACTTTAGCATACATTTGGAAAACTGAAGCAAGAAATGACTGCAGGTTCCAGAAGAAGAAATGTTCACTTGACATCCTGAAATACAATGTAAAGCCTTGCTGTGTAGTTAAGATATTCTGAGTATAGCAGCAGCCAAAAGACCCACTTGGCAGTGAGTAAATCCATGTAGCTCTTTTAGAGCAAAGACATCAGTAACCCATTGAGCAAAGAGACAGAGTCATGAGAAATGATTTGTTCTAAAATGGTCTCTAGAGCTACAGAAATAGGACAGTCCTCCAGTACATCTGCCCATGTGGCAAGATTGTTAGTCTCTCTCTGAGATTTTTAACCTTATCCATATATATGGCAAACAACTCCATTAGTAGAGTTATCTGTGACTGCAAACTACAACAATACATTATATATGTGCACTAACATATTTGCTGAATTTTAAAGCATGCAGCAATGTGAGAGTTGGAGTGAGGCTGTTGTTTATAACGTATATCATGAAATGAAGAACAGATGATCTAAGAATGAACATTTGTTGGAGTGATCTCTCTGGGCTTAAATATTTATTTTACTTCCTCCACCCCCCTCCCTTTTTGACAAAGTACTATGTTTTCCAAAATCTGCAGTATGAAACCATGGAAAGTTTATGATAAAATCACCTCAAATTGCTATCATAAATTATTACCTCCTACATAGTCTTTTTTCTTGAAATGTGCAATTAATCAAGGAAGCAACTTATTCATTCTAATTAAAAAGTTGGTTCTCAGAGTTTTATTTTAGGTGTGAGAGGTGGGTCTTTATTTCTGGGGAAAAAATACATGGTTTCTCAGTAGTATATTCTGTATTTTCACTTCCATCTTCAGGGTTTTGTATACAAACCCAAGGAAAGGATGCACCTTGTCCTATTCCTCAGGGCAAGTGGGAACTTGGCACTATAAAAGTTTAAGGTTTGGAAGGCAGTCTTGAAGGTAACGATGTCTTAATAGGCAGTTTACACAGTAGAGTTTTGGGAGGTACACTCACAAGAGTTGGTTAAGATCAATTTTTAGAGCTCATTAGAGAGGATAAAGATTTATTTTCTATGTTAACTCTTGCAGGGTGTGGTGAGAATCTCATTGCTTATTTCCTAGGTTTTTAAAAAAATTGTTCTGATAAATTATTTCACCCAGAGCTCATTTATCCTTGTGGTGTAATGATTTATCAGTTTACTCATCCATCTGTCTATTCATCCTTCTATCTATGAATCCATCCAGCCATCTTCTAACCAACTAATACATCAATGCATCTGTACTGGGCACCTGCCAGATACATACAGTGTAAGTCTTGACAATCCAAATATGAATTAACTGATCTCTGCCTTTGAAAAATGCCAAGGTCAATATAGCCATGCAATAACATTTGCTTTCACTCCCTGAATTAATTTTCTAAAACTGGATCATGATAAGACACTTCAAGGGGTCTATTGGAATAAAACTAGCCAGCGTACAATTTGAGGTCTTACTTGAATTCATCCTTAATTACTGTTAAAGCCACACTGTGTACCACTTTTCCTTTTCAAGGCCCACACTTTGGCCCAGGCATCTACTTCCCTTATACATTTTGTCCTTGTATTTTCCTGTCTCCTAAACCTTATCAGAGAAGGCAATGGGACCCCACTCCAGTACTCTTGCCTGGAAAATCCCATGGGCAGAGGAGCCTGGTAGGCTTCAGTCCATGGGGTCGCTAAGAGTCGGACACGACTGAGCGACTTCACTTTCATCTTTCACTTTCATGCATTGGGGAAGGAAATGGCAACCCACTCCAGTGTTCTTGCCTGGAGAATCCCAGGGACGGGGGAGCCTGCTGGGCTGCCGTCTACGGGGTCGCACAGAGTCGGACACGACTGAAGTGACTTAGCAAACCTTATTTGCATTGTTCCATTAGTTCTGGATGGGCTTTTTCCAATTCCAGGGCTGAGCTCAAATTCTTCATCCTTGAGGAATTTATTCTATTTTCTTTTTTATAATCCAGCTCTATATTGTACCTCTTTTGAGGGCCTCCAGCCGCATTCTTCTACAACTAATTATCAGAGTGNAACCTTATTTGCATTGTTCCATTAGTTCTGGATGGGCTTTTTCCAATTCCAGGGCTGAGCTCAAATTCTTCATCCTTGAGGAATTTATTCTATTTTCTTTTTTATAATCCAGCTCTATATTGTACCTCTTTTGAGGGCCTCCAGCCGCATTCTTCTACAACTAATTATCAGAGTGTTCTCTTAAAGCATCAACTTGATCCCATCACTCCATTTTAAACCAAGTAATGATTTTCTGTGGCCCCTGTAAGATGAAGTTCCAGGTTTTCAGCAAGGCATCTGAGATCCTTTATGGTTTGACTCCAGCCCCAGCCAATCAGGATTGTGTGACATTCCTTGAGCACAGGACATTCTCCTGTGTGTGCAATCCTTTGCACAAATTATCTTTTCCTGAATTGTATCCATTTTTGTTTTTTTACCTGATAATCTGATTTTCTTTCAGCTTCCAATTTTGATGTCACTTCCTTCAGAAAACCTTGATTCTTGAAGATTGGGTCAGGTGTCTCTTAGGTGTTCCCTTAATGTCTTGCATTTCCCTAGCAAAGCACATCAGGTACCTTGTCACATTGACATGCAGTAGGTACCAGCTTTAGATATTCAATGAATGTTTGCTTAGTTGAGAATATTGAGTTGAGCCACCATAATTTCCCTTAGGAAATGTGCAAGCTGGAAATTGACAGTAACGTTGCACCACATGGCCAGACAACATGTGAGAACTGGCAGGAAGCAGGTGAGCACTGAGGTTAAATATTCCCTCCCCAATATGCATACACTAGTTTCTTATACAACTTGGTTTGAAACATAGTTTCCATAAGGTAAAGATAACAATTTTCTATCTAAAATACAGCAGTTATGGATTCAAAGAGTCAAATCACTAAGAGCTGCAAAACCAATTAACATATGGGGTTTAAGCAGTTCTTTCTTGATTTCATTTGTTCTTGGGGGGGTGGATATATTTCCTCATATCTCAAGAAACCACTAAATTCTAGGTTAACCAACAGAACTCCTCCTTGTAGGCTATGTAAACAGTGAGCATGGCCCTGAGGAGAGGGTCATTTCTGCAGTATATTCAAGTTCTAGTAGTTACTGTAAAAGGTACCCAAGTGTCAACTACAGACTGGGACTTGCCATCTACCTCTACAAGGATTAAATCATGTGCTGCTGCAGCTGCTGATTTGCAACACCCCCCCAAAAGAGTTCAGAATGGTGAGCAGAAATGAGGCACTCTGTGCTGGGGCAGGGTAGCGGGGTAACTGGCAGAACAGGTCTTTGGACAGTTAGTTATTTTCAGGAGCTGATTTTACAAGCCCAACTCTTTCATCTCCTCATATTTAGAAGAGCACTAAAATCCTTCATGGTGATGACTGCTCCTCATGACTAGCAGAACCCTTCTACAAAAAATATGTGCTTCACTGTATGCACCCCCTCTTCACCAAAGTCACATATATACTGACCCTCCTCCTCTGTCTCTTTGGAGAAGTTTCTCAGAGCTATCAGAGGTGTTGTTTTCCAGGCTGTTGTCCTCATTTTGCCCCAAATAAAACTTAACTTACCACTCTCACATTGTGTATTTTTTTTACATTAACACGAGGGAGCCTAGATCATCAAGACAGGCTCTCTGGAAGTCACCCATTGTGGAAATCTGTACTGAATATGTCTGAGTTACAAACCAGAATAAACAAACCTGGGATTCTTCATAATTTGTGTATGTGTGGGGTGGGAGAGAACTATTACAGCTCTCAGAATGTGGTAATTAGTGTCCCATTGGAATTGGTAAACTGGATTTTAAAGGTAATGCAACCAAATTTCATAATCACAGTTTGGGGAAGATTGAGGGCTTCTGAGTTGTATATCATTCATTAAGCCATATCAATTTACCCCTTCTTTTTCAAATAATCCATAGTTTTCACATATAAAAAGTGAGTTAATATAAACCTATGGAGCATAGGACCTTAACAAATTATACATTGATTTCTCTGTCTCTGAGCAGATCCTCGCTATAGGAGTTGCTTGACTCTAAAAAATCTTCATACAAATCTTGAAATTATTTGTTCTAGTTCTGTGAAAAAATACTGCTGGTAGCTTGACAGGGGTTGCATTGAATCTGTAGATTGCTTTGGGTAGTATACTCATTTTCACTATATTGATTNTTATTGATATTTCTCCCAGAAATCTTGATTCCAGCTTGTACTTCCTCCAGCTCATCGTTTCTCATGATTTCTTCAAGGAAGAATGTCAATGTACTTAATCTAACTGTTCAAATTAGAATAGCATTTGGAGAGAAAAATAGGATAAAATATACTTCCAGCCTCCACTAGGGGGACCTATTGCTGCAACTAAAAAATCATCTGAGAAAACATGAATTTCACATGACAGTTACATGATAATAGTTTTTAGTTTTTGAAGCATACACACATTTGAAATAGTGCTTTTATATTCCTCATAAATATTTCTTGTGTTATAATTTTATTTTTGCATTATATCTAAAAACTAAAATATAAAATTAGAGAAATAAGATGGTATGTGTTTGATTTAACAAACTTTTTTAGAAAATAATTATAAAGTGAAAATATAAGTTGAGTCTTGTGAATAACTTGTATTTAAAATATGTATATAATGACCTACATAAAACAGAAGAACCTTTTTCACAAAACATGTTTCTAAATTTTGCCAATTCAGTATATATTTTTCGCTGCTCTACTTGCTTTTGTCTGTGATGTAAAGGTTTATAATTCTTATAAAAAAATTTTAGCTTATACTATAATATTAGGTTGGTACAAAAGTAATGGCAGTTTCAGACCCATGAATTTTAAATCATTATAACTAGGATGATTTTTACATTTTTATTAATCAAAATAGAAACCGTTACAATCAACACATTTTGCTAATGAGAAATAAGTTTGTTTACTTCTGTAGTGTAAAAAGCAGTGCTTTGGGATTCAGTGAATGCTCGGAAAGTATTTTATGCCTCCTGTTGGTTGTGGAAGCGTTATCACTGCCAAAAGTTGTTGAGATGCTTGAAGAAGTGGTACTTGGTTGGCAAGAGGTCAGTGGATATGGTGGGTGAGGCAAAACTCTGTAGCCAGCTTTGTTCAACTTTTGAAGTGCTGGTTGTGCTACGTGCAGTCAGGTGTTGTGGAGAAGAATTGGGCTTATTCTGTTGGCTGATGTCGGGTACAGGTATTGCAGTTTTTGCTTTGCTGAGCATACTTCTCAGATGTAATGGTTTCACCTGGATTCAGAAAGCTTAGTGGACTAGATGGGTAGTAGACCACCAAACAGTGACCAGGACCTTTTTTGGTGCAAGTTTAGCTTTGGGAAGTGCATTGGAGCTTCTTCTCAGTCCAACCACTGTGTATGTTGTGACAGGTTATTATATAAAATCCACTTTTTGTTACAACCTAATTGAAAAATGGTTCATTGTTGTGTAGAATAAGAAGATGACACTTCAAAAGTGACAATTTTTTGACGTGTGGTCAGCTTATGAGTCACCTACTTTTTCACTTTTCCAATTTGCTTCAAGTGCTGAATGATCATAGAATGGTCGCTGTTGAGTTCTTCGGCAGTTTCTCGTGCAATTGTAAGGTCAGCTTTGACGATTGCTCTCAGTTTGTTGTTGTCAACTTCCAGTGGCTGACCACTATGCTTATCTTCAAGGTTCTCATCTTTGCAAACTGCTTGAAACACCACTGCACTGTACATTTGTTAGCAGTTCCTGGGCCAAATGCGTTGTTGATGTTGTGAGTTGTTTCTGTTGCTTTACAACCCATTTTGAGCTTGAATTTAAAAAATTGCTTGGATTTGCTTTTGTCTAATGTAATTTCTATTGTTTAAAATAAATATAAAATAAACAGCAAGTAATAAGTCATTAGCAAAAAAAACATAAAGGAAGAAATGTGCATTAAAATGATATATAACATAACCACATTTAAGAATGTATTCCAATATCAAATGGCAAAGTTCAAGAATGCAAAACTGAAGTTACTTTTGCACCAAGCTAATATTTATAATCATGAAGTGGGTACGTTATATAATCACCAAATTGGTAAATCTTTTGTCTCACTTCTAATTGTGAGGACATTCTCTTTTGTGCCCTCCGATTATACATGCTTTCTTAGCATCAGGTACTATTTGTTTATGCTCATATTTCTTAATATTCCTTAATTTTTTATGGTTCAAATAATTGTTTTTATATTCAAGGTGTTTTTTACCTGATTTGCATTACTCCTCCTTCCTGAATTTATTGATTAGAAGTAATTTACCCTAATGGTTTTCAGTGGCGAACAGTTTACAAATTCTGTGAGGCAGACATTACTGTCTCCATTTTGCAGATTAGGAAATTGAGGTTAAGAATGATTACCTTACCTGACTAATGTAATGTACTCTGCCTTCTGATTCTAAGCCCAGTATTTTCTTGGCAATACCACAGTTGATTTTAAGGTATTCCAGATATGGACCAACCATCTTTCCAAGCGTATTTCTCGACCAAGACTAGTGAACTCATAATTTGAGTTAGTATGTCTTCTGACTAGACATGTTCTTCTGTATGAGGAATGCCTCGCTCTAGATGAAGTATTTGGATAATTTCCCTTGTCCTTAGAAAATGCGAATACATGGTGTTGTAGATGTGGCAAGAGATATTATTTGTTGATACCATAAGAATCCATTTGGCTCAGCAATGTTTTAATGATGCCTTTGAATTTCTGTTTACACACACACACCCAAGTTTTCTCCATGAAGGACTGAATGTAACTCAAGCAAAATGAGATGAAAATGGGACTCAGTTATAGGAAAAGTTCTACCCATACTGAAAGAAATGCCAAGTTAAAGTACCCTGAGATACCATTTTCACCTAGTTATTTTTGTAATATACTCTGTTAGACACTAAAAAGTGTATATGTTGGGGGGATAAATAAATAAACCAGACATTCTTCCACTGCTGGGATTAAAAATTGGTACAACCACCTGTGGATAATATCTATCAGCACTGTAAATGATAGACACTACTTGACTCAGCAACAAGTTTCTTAGAATTTAGCCTGTGGGTATACTTGTGCACATGCAACATTATTTATGTTTGAGGTTATTCATAGTTTGTTATAGCAAAAAATGGAAATAAATGCCCTTTGATAGGTGGTTGGTTGGTTAAATAGATTATTACACAGCTGTTGAAAAGAATGAGCAAGCTCTACACTGATAGGCAAAGAACTTTAAGCACTATTAAATGAAAACCGCAAGGTGCAGAACACTCAAGCTATCTTTTTTCTAAAAAGGAAAGAGAATATGCATATTTCCTTTCATACTGATAAAGGCTACACAGAGGACTAATACAAGTTATTTCCTGCTTGGAGTTGAAGGCAAAAGAGGTAACTGGGTAGCTCAGAGATGGGTAAAGAGACTCTTTAGAGCCAGGAGAATATACGACCTATTTTTAAAATACGTATCTGAGAAAGAGAGAAAATGTGTAAGAGATTAAGTAGACACATATAACTTTTGCTTCCTAAAATGACAGTAAAGGGATATTTTTAAAAAGGCATATACCCACAAGGACAGACTGGAAGAGGAAGAAATAGCAAATTTCTGGAAGCTGGAAAACAGATGAATGAATGGGACTGACTCAGCAGAGCCAGAGAGCCAGATTCTTTGCTGACAGTGGGAAAAACAGAAGCTTTCATGTTGCAGAATATCCTGAAGGTCCAGGAATTGGCTTCTCCAGTTACCTCTGGAAATGAGACGGAAGGTGGGGCTAAAAATAGGAAGAATGGTTGAAAGCTTCTTAAAGCAGTTAAGTTCCCAGTTGCACAGCCAGGCAAATTCCCTTCCCCAATCTTAAGGTTTAGTTTCTGAACTGGGTTTAAAAAAAAAAAAAGAAAAAAAAAACAAAAAACTCACAAAACTCTTTGGATTAAGATGTACCAGGAGGAGGTGAGGGTATGGGGAGCATTGTAACTAACTTGCTGAAAACAAAGTGATTATTAAGCATTTGCAAACTGAATACCAAGACCTTCTAGTTTCATTTTGCCTAGGGTTATATCCTTTCCTCAGAGCAGCCCACATCCACTCTGTTTGAGATGGAGGTTCCCGTGCCCCATCTGGGGACAAAAATGGGAAACAAATCTAAAGAGGCATTCCAGCTTCAGAACTCCCTGTGAGATTGGCTGTGGTGACTGCATCACGGGTCAGCTTCCTTGTCAGTCCAATCCTGCCTTCCTCACTCCCTTAAAGGTATTGTTCCTGAAGGTGGTCCCCAGTTAACCACCTGCCCCTAAATCTCAGCCTCAGGAAACCTTACTTATAACGGAATCTCAAATAAATAGAAAAAATGGATAACCTTAGATAAATTAGAGAAGATAACTACATCCATGATGCAAAAGCAAGACACCACAAGAAGAAAAATCGAAAGAATATAAAAGAGCTTCTAAAAGTTAAAAATATTCTTTTACAAGTGGTTGACCAGTTTTCCCAGCACCACTTGTTAAAGAGATTGTCTTTACTCCATTGTATATTCTTACCTCCTTTGTCGAAGATAAGGTGTCCATAGGTGTGTGGATTTATCTCTGGGCTTTCTATTTTGTTCCATTGACCTATATTTCTGTTTTTGTGCCAGTACCATACTGTCTTGATGACTGTGGCTTTGTAGTAGAGCCTGAAGTCAGGCAGGTTGATTCTTCCAGTTCCATTCTTCTGTCTCAAGATTGCTTTGACTATTTGAGTTTTTTTGTATTTCCATACAAATCTTGAAATTATTTGTTCTAGTTCTGTGAAAAATACCACTGGTAGCTTGATAGGGATTGCATTGAAATTGCAAATAGAACTGCCATATGACCCAGCAATCCCACTGCTGGGCATACACACCGAGGAAACCAGAATTGAAAGAGACACATGTACCCCAATGTTCATTGCAGCACTGTTTATAATAGCTAGGACATGGAAACAACTTAGATGTCCATCAGCAGATGAATGGATGAGAAAGCTGTGGTACATATACACAATGGAGTATTACTTAGCCATTAAAAAGAATACATTTGAATCAGTTCTAATGAGATGGATGAAACTGGAGCTGATTATACAGAGTGAAGTAAGCCAGAAAGAAAAACATCAATACAGTATACTAACACATATATATAGAATTTAGAAACATGGTAATGATAACCCTGTATGCGAGATAGCAAAAGAGACACAGATGTATAGAATGGACTTTTGGACTCTGAGGGAGAGGGAGAGGGTGGGATGATTTGGGAGAATGGCACTGAAACATGTATGCTATCATGTAAGAAATGAATCACCAGTCTGTGTTTGATACAGGATACAGGATGCTTGGGGCTGGTGCACGAGGATGATCCAGAGAGATGATATGAAGTGGGAGGTGGGAGGGGGTTCAGGATTGGGAACTCATGTACTCCCGTGGTGGATTCATGTCAATGTATGGCAAAACCAATACAGTAATGTAAAGTAAAATAAAGTAAAAATAGAAATTAAAAAAAATAAAAAATAAAACTACTAATATGCTGACAATAAATAAATAAATAAAAATCTTCAAAGGGAAAGCAGTTATCTTCCATAACTGCTTTTGGTACTTCTTTTGTCTTCCTTGAAGTAATTTAGTTTATTTCTATAATAGTCCTTCCTGCAACAATTTAAAATCCTGTTTTCTTTTTGCTGGTCTTGACTTACAATGACAGCATTGCTTAGTGTGCTATGATAAATGAAGCAAACTTTCAATTATCTGTGCTAATGGGGTGGGCAAGTGAAGAAGAGCATGGATAAATGAAATTTAGCACAGTCTCCAAACCTCATTTTGGCTATTAGTTTTGACATTTTCTCCAACAAACCTTTCAAAGGGCCTACTGAATTTCATGCCTTTTCTTTTTTTACCTTCTTCTCTGGTGGAGTTGGTAATGATCATTGAGATCCCCAAAGGAGAGGGAGACAGTGGGAGAGGGAGGAATCAAGGATGTGGATAAATTGGAGGCTACATTCATGCATTTGTAAAATGGTTTAGGTTTCTGGCTTACCAATCTGCTTTCTCCAATTGCTCTATAACTTCATTTAGCATTGTAAGTCGTGAAATCATTGTGCATGCATGTCATTTTTGATGGGCAAAATGTGCAGTTGAACAATATTCTGCATTGAGCAATGGTAATGTATCCAGTCTGAGCTCAAAATCCATGAACTATGTAACAACCAGGTGCTACGTAGGAGAATGCACTCACCGTTTTATAAAAATGAAACAATAAAATAATAAATGCTCCTTAGTAATTAAAAACACAGCCAATTAAAGGCATGTACATTTCCATAAATGGAAGAACCTTAAATTTTGCATTTCCTAACTGATAGGATTAAACTTGCAAAGAAAGTGTGAATTAATGCAAATGTTAACATGGCATCTCCTAAATCCTTTTCTACTTTTACCACCATGAACAGAATATAGAAAAGTAAAAACACGTAATGAGAGGCCAGTCTCTGCTAGCTTTGCCATTTACCCAAGGAATATGAAGCATGCTTAGAAACTGTGGAGGAAAAGGGGAGGGGAGGGATAAATTGGGAGATTGTGATTGACACATACACAGTACTATATAGAAAATAGATAACTAATAAGGTATAGCACAGAAAATTCTACTCAATACTCTGTAATGACCAACATGGACCTATATGGGAAAAGAATCTAAAAAAGGAGTAGATATAACTGATTCACTTTACTGTACACTTGAAACTAACACAATGATGTAAATAAACTATACTACAATGCAAATAAAAAAAACCTGTGGAATATTTAGCAAGATTTCAGGTAGCAAACATGTATAGAGATTATGTCTATCGATATCTAGATCTATATGGTTGTTGGTGTTATTCAGTAGCTAAGCTATGTCTGACTCTGCATCACATGGACTGCAGCACACCAGGCTTCCCTGTCCTCCACTATCTTGAAGTTTGCCCAAATTCATGTCCATTGAGTTGGTGATGCTATCTAACCATGTCATCCTCTATTGCCTACTTCTTTGTCTTCAACTTTCCCAGCATCGGGGTCTTTTCCAATGACTTGTCTCATTGCATTAGGTGGCCGAAGTATTGGAGCTTCATCAGTCCTTCCAATGAATAGTGAGGGTTGATTTCCTTTAAAATCAACAAATTTGATCTCCTTGTAGTCCAAGGGACTCTCAGCCTTCTCAGGGACCACAATTTGAAAGCATCGGTTCTTCAGCACTCAGCATTTTTTATGGTCCAACTCATCCATACGTTACTACTACTGTATGGATATTTGTCTTTAAGTGGTATCTTTGCTTTTTTATACTGCTGTCTAGGTTTTTCATAGCTTTCCTTCCAAGGAGCAAGCATCTTAATTTCATCCCTGCTGTCACTCCCCACAGTCATGTTGGAGACCAAGAAAGAAAAATCTGTCACTGTTTCCACTTTTTCACCTTCTATTTGCCATGAAGTAATGGGGCTGGATGCCATGATCTGTGTGGATCACGATAAACTGTGGAAAATTCTGAAAGAGATGGAAACACCAGACTACCTGACCTGCTTCTTGAGAAACCTGTATGCAGGTCAGGAAGCAACAGTTAGAACTGAACATGCAACAACAGACTGGTTCCAAAAAGGAAAAGGAGTACATCAAGGCTGTATACTGTCACCCTGCTTATTTAACTTATATGCAGAGTACATCATGAGAAACACTGGACTGGAAGAAGCACAAACTGGAATCAAGATTGCTGGGAGAAATATCAATAACCTCAGATATGCAGATGACACCACCCTTATGGGAGAAAGTGAAGAGGAGCTAAAGAGCCTCTTGATGAAAGTGAAAGAGGAGAGTGAAAAAGTTGGCTTAAAGCTCAACATTCAGAAAACTAAGATCGTGGCATCTGGTACCATCACTTCATGGGAAATAGATGGGGAAACAGTCGAAAGAGTGTCAGACTTTACTTTTTTGGGCTCCAAAATCACTGCAGATGGTGATTACAGCCATGAAATTAAAAGATGCTTACTCCTTGGAAGGATAGTTATGACCAACCTAGACAACATATTAAAAAGCAGAGACTTTGCTTTGTCAACAGAGGTCTGTCTAGTCAAGGCTATGGTTTTTCCAGTGGTCGTGTATGGATGTGAGAGTTGGGCTGTAAAGGAAGCTGAGCCATGAGGAATTGATACTTTTGAACTGTGGTGTTGGAGAAGACTCTTCTTCCAAGTCCCTTGGACTGCAAGGAGATCCAACCAGTCCATCCTAAAGGAGATGAGTCCTGAGTATTTATTGGAGGGACTGATCCTGAAGCTGAAACTCCAATACTTTGGCCACCTGATGTGAAGAGCTGACTCATTTAAAAAGACCCTGATGCTGGGAAAGATTGAGGGCAGGAGGAGAAGGTAATGACAGAGGATGAGATGGTTAGATGGCATCACTGACTCAATGGACATGAGTTTGGGTGAACCCCGCAAGTTGGTGATGGACAGGGAGGCCTGGTGTGCTGTGGTTCATGGGGTCACAAAGAGTCAGACACGACTGAGCAACTGAACTAAACTGAATGGGACCGGATGCCATGATGCTAGTGAGACCTAATTTCATCTGGTACATCCGTGCTGTTCAGACTCCCTGATAAGAAACTTCTGGCTAGCTTTACCTTTTCAGAGGCTATCATCTTTAGTGGTTCCATTCCTTAAGTGAGATCTTCCTCTTTATTATCTATAGCAGCCTTTCTAGGATGATTGCCTTCTTGTCCTCTGTTCCCAGCAAAGCATTTGTTTCCTTGTTTCTTCCTCTGCTTGTTTCCTTTCTAGTAGGATCTAGGTTCTATGATGGTGGTCTATTTTCTTTAGACATAGTCTTCTATGTCCAGTCTTCTTTCCAACTGAACCCCTTACTCATCACCCTGGGCTGGGGAAATACAGGTCTTCACAGGGTTGCCTTTACATGCCTATGACCCCGTAAGGTCAGGCATGTTGCCAAAAATATTATCCCTATTGAACCTCAAACCCCACAGTGTTAGGTTTATGGTTATATTTATGGCTGTGCCAATGAAAGTACTTAGGACAATTGAATATTGGAGTCTGGATTGATCTTTATTTACCAGATTTGCTTTGGAGATGGCTGTAAGATACTACATGCTAAAAGATCTCTGTTTTCTTTGTTTTGCATGGTTGACACTGCTTAATAAACATTCATGTGTATTTCTTCTCATCATTACCTACTCACTTATTGAATATCTCACTGACTTTAAATATTTTGTAACTGGCAATTGCAAAAGCTTATGCTTATTTTTATGAAGATTCATTTAAAATATAATTTCTAGAAGTGTTTTGCATTGTAAAAGCTGGAGTCATTTGTCAAAGATAAATGCCTACCTGCTCAACCAAAGATATAGAAAATACAGTGTTTGAAAAATGAGTTTCCATAAGAACACAAGTTACAATGACCCATAAAATACAGTTCTTTGAATGCCATCATATGCAAAGTCTTCATTCAGTTTCAAATAACTTTCAAAGAGTTTCTGCAGCCCATCCTCTCCTGACAATCAATATATTTAATATTTTTATTTCTCACAGATGCAAGTCATTTGTGAAAATCGAAGTTTTATGGTTCAGCCATATTTGGATGATTTACTGTGGAAAAGTAGCTGTGGTTCATTGCTTTGTGGTTCATGATTTCTTTCCTGTTTAAGGTGCTGAGGGGTGTGTCCCACTAGAGTTTTGGAACCTCCAGCCAATCAGAAATGGATCTCCTCTTAAGGATGTGAATTTGAGGGCAGAGATGACTCAGTCTAGCTGATTATGTAACAGTGAAGAACAAAATCTAACACCATGTTGGATTTATTTCTTTAACATTTGCTTTCCATTGCTTTTGTTGCTATAATGACTAAAAGGATGCTGTCTATAGCTATCAGTTCAGTCGCTCGGTCACGTCTGATTGTGACCCCATGGACTGCAGCACACCAGGCTTTCTTGTCCTTCACTATCCCCTGGAGCTTGCTCAAACTCATATCCATAGAGTCGGTGATGCCATCCAAACATCTCATCCTCTGTCATACCCTTCTCCTCCCGTCTTCAATAGTTCCCAGCACCAGAGTGTTTTCTAAGAAGTCAATCTTTGCATCAGGTGGCCAAAGTATTGGAGTTTCAGCTTCAGCCTCAGTCTTTCCAATGAATATTCAGGACTGATCTCCTTCAGGATGGACTGGTTGGATTTTCTTGCAGTCTAAGGGACTCTCAAGAGTCTTCTCCAACACCATAGTTCGAAAGCATCAATTCTTCAGTGCTCAGCTTTCTTTATAGTTCAACTCTTACATCTGTACACAGTTACTGGGAAAACCATAGCTTTTACTGGATGGACCATTGTCAGCAAAGTGTTTCTGATTTTTAATATGCTGTCTAGGTTGGTCATAGCTTTTCTGCCAAGGAGCAAGTGTTTTTTAATTTCATGGCTGCAGTCACTAACCACAGTGATTTTGAAGCCCCCTCAAATAAAGTCTGTCACTATTGCCATTGTTTCTCCATCTATTTGCCATGAAGTGATGGGATCAGATGCCATGATCTCAGTTTTCTGAACGTTGAGTTTTCAGCCAGCTTTTTCACTCTTCTCTTTCAAATTCCTCAAGAGGCTCTTTAGTTCTTCTTTGCTTTCTGCCATTAGGGAGGTGTCATCTGCATACCTGAGGTTATTGACAATCTTGATTTCAGTTTGTTCTTCATTCAGCCCAGCATTTCTCATGATGTACTCTGCATAGAACTTAAATAAGCAGGGTGACAAAATGCAGCCTTGATGTACTCCTTTAACAATCTGGAACCACTCTGTTGTTCCATGTCCAATTCTAACTGTTGCTTCTTGACTTGTGTACAGATTTCTCAGGAGCCAGTTAAGGTGGCCTGGTATTCCCATCTCTTGAAGAATCTTTTCCACAGTTTGTTGTGATCCACATAGTCAAAGGCTTCGGCTCTGTCAATAAAGCTGAAGTAGATGTTTTTCTGGAATGCTGTTGCTTTTTCAGTGATCCAATGGATGTTGGCAATTTGATCTCTGCTTCCTCTGCCTTTTCTAAATCCAGCTTGAACATTTGGAAATTCACAGTTCAGGTACTGCTGAAGCCTGGCTTGGAGAATTTTGAGCATTACTAGCATGTGAGATGAGTGCAATTGTGCGGTAGTTTGAGCATTCTTTGGCATTGCCTTTCTTTGGGACTGGAATGAAAAATGACCTTTTCCAGTCCTGTGGCCACTGCTGAGTTTTCCAAATTTGCTGGCATATAGAGTGCAGCACTTTCACAGCAGCATCTTTTAGGATTTGAAATAGCTCAGCTGGAATAGCTATAAGCACACATAATGGCCTGTCTCAGGGAACCCTGCCCCTTGCCTGAATGTTAAAGTGCCTTTGTTCAGCTCACAGGGAAACACCCTGACACTGCCTACCTGTGAATAGCTGGAGGAAATAAAAAATTAACACCCCGACTCCCCATCCCTGCCACAAGGCTGGCCAAACCAAAAGATATTTCATAAGACTTACGGCCTTTTAACTTTATTTCCTCACCTCCTCCCCCTCTCTGTTCTATAAGAGAAACTAGCCTTAAGACCCTAATAAGATGGTTTTCTAGGACTCCAGTCTACCATCTTCTCAGGCTATTTGGCATTCTGAATCAAGTTGCTATTCCTTGCCTCAACACCTCATTTCCAGATTATTGGCCTGTTGTGTGGCAAGCAGACCAAACTGGACTCATAATAGTGAGAGGTGAGGAAGAGCAGTCTGGAATCTCAGGATTCAAATCCCATCTTCTTTTTCACCAACACAGCTCTGCATTTTATGGTTTGTTTTTAAAGTTCATGATTGAATTCAGAGGAAGTCTTCTGTCATTGTCCAGAAGGCACTTTGGGTTTTAAAAATTACATTGCTTTAATTTTTTTTTTTACTCTAAACGAGTCATTTTTTAACATCTCTAGGGTTGCTTGGAAAAATCCCATGGGCAGAGAAGCCTGGTGGGCTGCAGTCCATGGGGTTGCGAAGAGTCAGACACGACCGAGTGACTTCACTTTCACTTTTCACTTTCATGCATTGGAGAAGGAAATGGCAACCCACTCCAGTGTTCTTGCCTGGAGGATCCCAGGGACAGAGGAGCCTGGTGGGCTGCCGTCTATGGGGTCACACAGAGTTGGACACGACTGAAGTGACTTAGCAGCAGTAGCAGGGTATTTTAAACTTGCTACCGTAGCACAGTCCTCTCTGCTTTAAGACAAAATCAATGTCCCCTGATTTCCTCTCTCAGATTCTTCCCAAGAAGTTTTTGTGGGCTGCACAAATATTCTGGTAGTTTCCTATGTGGAGTGTTAGGGGAATCTATTTCCACCAAATTTCCTTTGCTCAGAAGCTTCCCATCCAAATGAGCCTTGTCCCAGGTTGGGTTCTCCAGAAACAGATGCTGAGTCAGAGACTGGAGTGAAGAATGTACATTAGGGGTCAATGAGTGTGGAAGGAAGTAGACATGGGCAGAGGGCAAAGTTGAATTGAAATGCTGGCCAGACCTCTCAGGAGAGCTCTGGCACTTCTACTATCAGAGTTGTCCCTTGGGGAGCTGAAACGGTCAGGCCTTTATATGACTGCTACAAGCAGTCTTTGGGTGTGGTCCACTCTCGGAAGAGCCTGGCGTTGGCTGAGGAGGGTCTCTGCCACTGAGGCAAATCTTGAAGAAGCTGGCAACTAAGGGTCCTTTGCTGACAGCATTCCCAGCAACTAGGATAACAGTGTCTCCCTTGAGGGGGATTTGGGCATCCCCATCTCCACGTCCACTGCATGCAAGTATCCCACACATTCTCTAGGTAGATATATGACCAGAAATATTTACTGTCATTATAATTATAATAACTAAGAATTATTGGCCCAAATAATTCTTTTTGGGGAAGTGGGAGTGGGAGGAGGCTCCACTGTTTATTGTGGGATATTTAGCAGCATCCTTGGCCTCCATTCACTAGATGCTAGTAACACTGCCCTCTCTTCCTCAAGTTGTGACAACCCAAAATGTCTTCAGACATTGTCTAATGTCTCTTGGGGAAAAAATTTTTTTCTGGTTGAGAACCACTGTGTTCCATGGGCAATTTCATAATTTGAATTAGCTAATCTACTAAGATAGAAAGAAAAAAATCTTTTGATAATATGAAGAAATGTTCATTCATAATTATTGTGTCAAAAGAATGATTGCTAGAGTAGTTAGGGAAAAAAGAAGTCTGTGCTTCAGGCTGGAGATTGCTGGGCATTAAATAACTTTGCATGTGAATAGAATGCTACATTTTATGTTTTTTCCCATGTCCTCTGCAAATTTGCTAGGGAACTTTTTCCTTCTCTTTCTCTTTTACTTAAAGATATGAGATTGCACATTTCATCTTTTCTCTTGCTTCTTCAATCTGGCTTTGCTATATCACATCATCCAGGGAAGTTGTATTCTGGGTGAGATTATTGGGTGGAGAGGTTTCTAGGTAAATAGTTTGGTTAGTTGTATCTGAAGGTAAAAGAAAAATGAGAATTCAAGACACTAAAATAAGATATTTTTATTTCGTGTTTTTTTCCTCATTTTCAGGTGTGAGTGACTTCAACTTGTGTCTAGGCATCATTTTAACAATTGATCTAAGACTGATGTTGATTTCTTATGTATTTTTCCAAGGTTGCTCCAGGAGAGCAGTTGCTATTTTCTCCTTGTCAAGTGTAGAAGAACAAACTATGAGAAAACGTGAACTTAGAAACAATGCAATGCTGGACATAAAGTTTCTGAGAAAGTTTTCTTCATGATTGCTGAGGAGTGTGTGATCAACATGGCAGAACACTTTGGGTGTGTTTCAAATAATGGTATAGACTTGGTGCTAGATAGTCTCCTCAATGGGAAGGTACAAGATTTCCTTTGAATGGAAAATTCACATTTGAAATGTCTGTATGAAATATGTAAGCTACAATATTTCTACTTCAGAGCATGAGGAAGATTGAGGGAAAAGAAACATGAGTTAAGTAAAATTTAAAAAAATAGATTGTACTTTTTAAACCATGTAAACATATGAGTGATGAATTCTGAAACCTTATGTATTTTAAATATTTAAAATTGCTTTTCAGTGTCCCTTTACAACCGTTAGCAGGTGCTTCTCCCTGTCAGTGGTTTGTGATTCTTCCTCAGAATTATCAAATCCCATTAAATTGATGGGTATTATGAAGTGTGTTAGGCGCCCTGGATGTAAGACTGTTACAAAACACCTATTCAAGTTCTTGAGCCTAAAGAGCTGCCAGGATAGTGGCTGTTCAAGAGGTGTGAAGTTTATAACAAATCTCTTTGACGACTTCTCTGAGAACTCACCATAAGCTCTCTCTGTACCTTCTTTACTCCCTCCACGCATTTCTCCCCACCACTGACGACTTCCGGTCTGCGCCCTGTAGAGATCAGTCATTTTCCTGTCTTTAGATTCCACCTGGAAGTGAGATCACGCGGTGTCTGTCTTCCTCTGACTGGTTTCATTTTGTGTCCATCCATACAGGTCCATCCATATTGTCACAAATGGCCAGATTTCATTACTTTAATGGCCAAATAGTATTTCTGTGTGTGTGTCTCAGTTTCTTGACTCCTCTTTCCACAGACATTTCTGTTGCTTGCGTATGCTGGCGATCACACACAGTGCAGCAGGGAGCAGGGGTGTGCCCGTAGCTTTTCAGCTTAGTGTTTTCACCTTCTTCTGATGAATATGCAGAACTGGAATTGCTGTATCTTGGAGTACCTCTATTTTTAATTTTTGAGGAACCTCCATACTGTTTTCACAGCAGCTGCACCAGTTTGTATTCCTACCAACACTACACTGGGCTCTCTTTTCTTCATGTCCTCACCAGCACTTGTTACTTCTTGTCTTTTTGATGTTCACTGTTCTAACACGTGTGAGCTGATAGGAACAGCATGGTGACGGTAGCTAACAACGCACTACTGCATATTTGAAAGTTACTAAGAAATTAAATCTTAAGAGTTCTCATCACAAGAAAAAAAATTCTGTAACTGAATGGTGACATGTTTACTAGACTGATTGTGGTGTTCATTTTGAAATATATACAAATATCAAATCGTTATTTTACATACCTGAAATGAATATAATGTTGTCTGTTGATTATATCTGTATTAAAAAATTTAAAAATCACTCTGAATATCAAAAGCATGTTTGAAGATTGCTTCAATATGACACTCTGCTAAAAGCTGACGCACAGTAGGAGTCACAAACATTCTCATTCATGGAGAAAGCAGGCAGCTCCCCAAAGAGAAAGGGATCTAGCCTACACATCTCCCCAGGCAGGGAACAAAATGTCCCAGTGCTTTGTTGGACATGCTTTTCCAGAGGGATGGGTTTGTGTCTCAACCTGGTGGCCACACTCCTTGGGAGTTACTATAAACACTACTAAAAAGTAGAAAGTCAAGAGATTCCTGGAGTAACAGGCAAACTTGGCTTTGGAGTACAGAATGAAGCAGAGCAAAAGCTAACAGGTTTGCCAAGAGAATGCACTGGTCACAGCAAACACCCTCTTCCAACAACACAAAAGAAGACTCTACATGTGAACATCACCAGATGTTCAATACCAAAATCAGACTGATTATATTCTTTGCAACTAAAGGAGAAGCTCTATACAGTGAGCAAAAATAAGACCGGGAGCTCACTGTGGCTCAGATCACGAACTCCTTATTGCCAAATTCAGACTGAAATTGAAGAAAGTAGGGAAAACCAGTAGATCAGTCAGGTATGACCTAAATCAAATCCCTTACAATTACACAGTGGAAATGACAAATAGATTCAAGGGATTAGACCTGATAGAGTGCCTAAACTGTAGACAGACTCATGGTGTTGTACAGGAGGCAGTGATCAAGACCCTTCCAAAGGAAAAGAAATGTAAAAAGGCAAAATGGTTGTCTAAGAAGGCCTTACAAATAGCTGTGAAAAGAAAAGACACAAAAGGCAAAGGAGAAAAGGAAAGATATACCCATTTGAATGCAGAGTTCCAAAGAATAGCAATGAGAGATAAGAAAGACTTCCTCAGTGATTAGTGCAAAGAAATAGAGGAAAACAATAGACTGGGAAAGACTATAGATCTCTTCAGGAAAATGAGAGATACCAAGGGAACATTTCATGCAAAATGGGCATGAAATGGTGTGGACCTAACAGAAGTGAAATAGATTAGAAAGAGGTGGCAAGAATACATATAAGATTCATTTCANTAGTGCAAAGAAATAGAGAAAAACAATAGACTGGGAAAGACTATAGATCTCTTCAGGAAAATGAGAGATACCAAGGGAACATTTCATGCAAAATGGGCATGAAATGGTGTGGACCTAACAGAAGTGAAATAGATTAGAAAGAGGTGGCAAGAATACATATAAGATTCATTTCATATATGATATTATACGTTTCAATGCCATTTTCCCAAATCATCCCACCCTTTCCCTCTCCCACAGAGTCCAAAANCGTGCTGCAGTCCATGGGGTCCCCAAGAGTTGAACACGACTGAGCAACTGAACTGAAGAGTTTCATTATTATTTTTGGATTAGAAAGTGTCCACACACACAAAAAAATAAGGGGCCACAGATTGTAAAAAAAAAAAGTTTGTGACTCCAGAGAGATATATGTAAAATTAGAACATTTTTTCACTTAGAGCAATAAAATTAAGTTTTTCTCTGTGATTGAGTTGCTAAGTATGGAATCTAAGCAAGTATTGGTTGGATGATCCCATCAACTCACGAGACTGATGGTTTCATCAGGTGTGTCCAACTCTTTTTCAATCCCATAGACTATAGCCCATCAGGGTCCTCATTTCATGGAATTCTCCAGGCAAGAANAATAAAATTAAGTTTTTCTCTGTGATTGAGTTGCTAAGTATGGAATCTAAGCAAGTATTGGTTGGATGATCCCATCAACTCACGAGACTGATGGTTTCATCAGGTGTGTCCAACTCTTTTTCAATCCCATAGACTATAGCCCATCAGGGTCCTCATTTCATGGAATTCTCCAGGCAAGAATACTGCAGTGGGTAGCCGTTCCCTTCTCTAGGGGATCTTCCCAACCCAGGGATTGAACCTGAGTCTCTGGTGTTTCAAGAAAGCTCTTTACCATCTGAGCCCCCAGGGAAGCACTCTCATCAGCTAGTGGCCTGCAACCATTATGGCCTGATTCTGCTGTGCTTGTCATATTCTTGGGCTAGTGGAGTGCTGGTGACATTCCTCAGCTCCTTGCCAACAGACACCTTTTATTTGTTATTTTATTTCTGGACCATGCTGGGAGGCATGTGGGGTCTTCGTTCCCCAATCAGGGCTTGCCCCTCTGCCCCCTGCAGCGTAAGCACCAGTCTTTAACACTGGATGCCCAGCAGATGCCTTTTAGACTGAGCCATTGAAAGCACATTCAGAAATGGTGAAAACCTTTTACAAAGATGCTTCCCAAAAAGGAAAAATATATTTTGTAAAATACTTTAAATAATATTTATAAGGGATTTGTATTAATAACATTGTCAAATGTTATTCCACTTTTTGTTTGGAATATGTTTTCTTAAAATACCAAGGTTATGTTGATTCTATCTTGAGTTCTGAACCTCTCAGTCTCCTGCACTGTGTCATTCCGAAGGTCATTCTATTTTAACATGTTCTATAACATATGACATATTTTAAAAGCCCATATATTCTAAGTGTTTTACTCAGTGTGTTTTCACAAACTGAAAATACCCAGTGGAACTAGCACTGGATCAAGAAACAAGATTTTCAATACCTAGGAAATCACCTCAGCACACCCTGAGGCTCATGCCCCCTTCCAGTCTCTAACTATTCATCAAATAGTAAACACTATTCTGACTTCTGTAGCACAGAATCGTTATGTTGAGGTTGGGACACTTCATCAGAATTTTGTTTGTAGGTAGCTCTGTTGATTTCAACCTTGTTGTTGCCCCATATCCTGAATATAGATAGGAAATTACTGGAGGAAGGGCTACCCAAGCTGAACTGCTCCAACTGTGTGATGTACTCTGGGCAGTGATTACAGGTAGACAATGGAAACTGGGAGGAAGTGGGCACCATGGTAGAAGGACTAGAAAAATAAGCCAGGCAGAGGTCAAAGAAAGTGTTTCCTGTCTTCACACCTCTGATTTGGAAGAGTTCTCATTTCTCTTTGCAACTTTTCTCTTGAGACCTATGTATGGTTTTCATTGTTGACTTCGCCATTTGTGCTTGTAAAGATCAAGTGTTATTTTTGGTACCAGACAACTTGGTGAGTATTAAAGACGTAAATACTGAGATTTATAAGAACACTCTGCTTATACGAGTCTTTTATTTTCATGCATTTTTAGGAAATGTCTTTCTCAGGACTGAATAGGACCCGTATTTTCAATTCACCAGCAGACAGTAGTTACTAACAAGAGGCAAAAAGATCGGTCAAAGCATAGGCTTGCATTATTGATGAGAGGGTGGAGGGTGAGCAGAAACTGATGTCTTCAGGGGTGGGTTTCTAGTAACTAGTAAGAACTACTGAGAAAAAATAAAACACTGAGGAACTTCCAGAAATACCCATCAGCAATCACATGCTAAGGGTTGAGGCAGTTCTTTATTTCCCTCTTTAAGGAACATCAGTCATGAGTGCCCCTTACTGAAGATGAGAGAAGGCAGTAGCAGTGTGAATTATCCTGAGAGCAGGACCTTTTCTAATTCCCGGCATAATTCTTGGAAGGTCTACTTCCTGGAAGAGGATGGCTCAAAGAAATACCTTAATAGCCTTGGATGCGTCCTTTTCTTTTATTTGAAACAGAGCCCACCCTTCCAAATGCAACAAGGATTTCAGTTGTTAGAACACATGACATGTGACTTACTAAGGCATCTTGAGGGCCTTAGTTGCTTTTCTGTCTGTTCTACTTTTATATGGTCCCCTGGTAGCTCAGGTGGTAAAGAACCTGACTGCAATTCAGGAGACCTTGGTGAGATTCCTGGGGAAATTCCCCTGGAGAAAGGATAGTCTACCCATTTCAATATTCTTGGGCTTCCCTGTGCTCAGCTGGTAAAGAATCTGCCTACAATGCAGGAGACCTGGGTTGGATCCCTGGGTTGGGAAGACTCCCTAGAGGAGGGCATGGCCACCCACTCTAGTATCCTTGCCTGGAGAATCCTCATGAACAGAGGAGCCTGGTGGGCTGCAGTCCATGAGGTCACAAAGAGTCGGACACAAGTGAGTGACTAAGCACAGCACAGTGTTATTTCCGACAGAGTTAGCACTTGAACTGGAGTCAAGAGAGACGCAGAGCTAGGCAAGCCTGGAGAGTCACTAATCTGTTGCCCTGCACACGCCAGAGCAGCTGCACCTGTCAGCTGGAAGGGGTTTGTATAACCCTGTGAAGTCTCGGTAGTCAGTAGGCTGGGAATAAAAGACCCCTAAGTGTTAGGTCTGGGGCTCTCCTTTCAGGTTCATTCTGAGCCCGAGGAATCTCACTGAGACCCACATAAAAAGAATTCTCTGCAGTCCATCCTTATTTACAGCTCGCTTTCTGCCACGCTTTCTTCTCCAGTCTCAGTTCTCTTTGCCTTCCGATTTTGATCTCTGTGTCATTTTCCCCCTATTTGTCTCCCTCTCAAATTCCTCTCTTATGCTCAGTAGGTTTCTTTTGACTTCTGCTCTGATTCTGTTCATCTGGTATTCAATTTAGCTCCCAGTTTGTGCAGCTGGGTCTACCAAGGTGAAACTTTGATGAATCCTGGTTTCTGTGTTCTAGTTATTCTCAAGAAGGACAGCTCAAGCTGTGGTTTGGTGCAGGGCTCTCCCTCTGCCTTTTCTGCTCCTCCTCACCTCTTTCTTTTTTCCATCCATGCCAACTAATTCATTTGTAATGAGAAATGCAAATATCAAGTTTATTGCAGTGCTTGTATTTTGCTTTTAGATTGCTTTAATTTTTTCCCTATAGGTAAAAGAAATCTTGCTTAGCAAACATGGCATCTGATAGAGGGTAGTCAATTATTATTTGATTGTTTAATCATCTTTAAAACAGGAAAACACTTTCCATCCCATGCTTGTGCTTAGGAATGTGTCTGCCATGTTGGGTGATACCAGTATTATATGTGGGAAATTCTCCTTCTCCAGGCTCCAATGCAGGAAGCTTATGTGGCTAAAAGTTTGGGTTTGAAAGTGCTTTTAACTTCTCAGTATCTCTTTCCTTTCTGCTTTCTTTTTCTGCTGCTTTAATATTACATTGCTACACTTCTCTTTTTCCTTCATTTTCTTATCTTTTGTTTCTTTTTTAAAAAATTATTACTCTATTTACTGGAGCATAATTGCTTTACAATGCTGCATTTCTGCTGTACAATGGACTGAGTATATGTTTACATATATCTCCTCCCTCCTGAACCTCCTTTCCATCCTCTCACCCAATCCCCCCCATCTGGGTCATCACAGAGCACCAGGCTGAGCTCCTTGTGCTACAGAGTAGGCACTCATTAGCTATCTGCTTTACACATGGTCATGTATATATGTCAATCCTAATCTCCCAATTTGTCCCACCCTCCCTTTTCCCCACTGTGTCCACGTTTGTTCTTTACATCTATCTCTATTCCTACCCTGCAAATAGGTTCATCTGTACCACTTTTTTTTCTAGATTTCACATATATGTGTTCAGTTCAGTTCAGTTCAGTGACTCAGTCATGTCCTACTCTTTGCGACCCCATGAATCGCAGCACGCCAGGCCTCCCTGTCCATCACCAACTCCTGGAGTTCACTCAGACTCACGCCCATTGAGTCAGTGATGCCATCCAGCCATCTCATCCTCTGTCGTCCCCTTCTCCTCCTGCCCCCAATCCCTGCCAGCATCAGAGTCTTTTCCAATGAGTCAACTCTTCGCATGAGGTGGCCAAAGACTGGAGCTTCAGCTTTAGCATCATTCCTTCCAAAGAAGTCCCAGGGCCGATCTCCTTCAGAATGGACTGGTTGGATCTCCTTGCCGTCCAAGGGACTCTCAAGAGTCTTCTCCAACACCACAGTTCAAAAGCCTATATGTGTTATCATAGTAATATAACATGTGTTTTTCTCTGACTTATTTCGCTCTGTATGACTGACTCTAGGTTCATCTACATCTTTACAAATGACCCAATTTCATTCCTTTTCATGGCTGAGTAATATCCAGAAGGAAATGGCAACATACTTCAGTACTCTTGCCTGGAGAATTCCATGGACAGAGGAGCTGGTGGGCTATAGTCCGTGAGGTCACAAAGAGTCAGGCACGACTGAGTGAGTAAACCACGACAAGACACATCTTCTTCACCTGTTCATCAACTTATGGACATTTAGGTTGCTCCTATGTCCTGACTATTGTAAATAGTGCTGCGATTAGCATGAGAATACAGTACAAGTGACTTTCTCCATTATGTTTTTCTCAGGGCATATGCCCAGTAGTGAGATTGCTGGGGCATATGGTAGTTCTATGTTTAGTTTTTTAAAGAAACTCCATACTGTTTTCCATAATGGCTGTATCAATTTACACTGCCAACAACAGTGTGAGAGGGCAGATGAAGCAACCGACAAGGGATTAATCTCTAAAATACATAAACAGCTCATGCAACTCAATATCAAAACAACCAATGACCCAATTTAAAAATGGGCAGAAGATCTAAATAGACATCTCTTGAAAGAAGACATATAGATGGCCAAGAGACACATGAAAAGATGTTCAACATCTCTAATTATTAGAGAAAAGCAAATCAAAACTACAATGAGGTATCACCTCACACTGGGCAGAATGGCCATCATCAAAAAAAAAAAAAAAAAAAGAAAATCTACAAGCAATCAATGCTGGAGAGGATGTGGAGAAAAGGGAACCATACCTTTTGTTTCTTTCCCCAGAAAGCACTCTCTCCGGCGGCTTCCTACGCCTTCCTGCATGCTCCTGTCATTACGTATATCTCTGTCCTCCTGGCCTCTGCTTCGATTCATTTACCGCAGAAAACAAGATCATCATTGGTGACTAAAGACAGATACCCACAAAATTGATATATCTTTACACTTCCTGGAAATAGGAAAGTGCAATCACCATTCATTCTTATTTCTCTAGCTTCAGCGATGTGGTAGGCACCAAGGCACAGCAAAGGTTTTTGGACAACCTCAACTATTAATAATTGTCAGTCATGGTAGTGACCCATGAAAATACTGCTTTGGAGCTTTTGATGCATTATATTTATAGCGAATGTTATGTCATAATATTTACCTTAACAATTTTGTTGTTTATCTGTCTTACCAGGTTGGGTTGGAGTGGGAGTGGCTCATCTTAGAATCTGTTTCGAATTAGTTACTTTAGGACTTGCTCTTGGCAGTATTTTTCTCTCTGTGTATATTTTCCTGAGTAAATGAGTAAATATGTGGGGGGATTATCAAACTTGATGGGAAAATGAACCCAAGAAGAATTGAAGATGGGTAAAGATATCATTTTCTTTTGCTTTTAGGGGTCAAAATTCCACATATTCATTAACTAAAATGAAAGCACTAGAAATGAATGAAATTAGAATTAAAATGGGATAGAGTAGAGAATTTCTAAAGAAAATCTCTTTTCGTTTTCATTTTTTGACAATGTGAATGAACTCCACTTATTCACTTACAGCACGTTACCATGTAGAACTCCTACCAAAATTGTTTTAATGAACAGCAAAGACTCATTTGTAAGTAGTCAATTTTTTCTCCAATGATATGGTGGAAATATGTTTTTTCTTGGTTTGCTCTTCCCTGTACAATTTGGCTTATACTGATTTTCTCAGATCCTTGCTACTCAAAGTACTTTTGTGCACTGGGAACGAAGTACTAGCAGTGTGTGAAAGTCGCTCAGTCACGTCTGACTCTTTGTGACCCCATGGACTATACAGTCCATGGAATTCTCCAGGCCAGAATACTGCAGTGGGTTACCGTTTCCTCCAGGGGATCTTCCCAAACCAAGGATTGAACCCAGGTATCCTGCATTGCAGGCAGATTCTTTACCAGCTGAGCTACCAGGGAAGCCCCAAAGGACTGGCAGGGAGTCAGTAAAAATGCAGACACTCAGGGCCCCACCCCAAAGCTGCTGGAATGCATTTAACACGATCCCCAGATGATTCCTATGAACATTAACATTGAGAAATATTGACCTAGAAGATCTTTCTCCCCAAATTACCAAAGAGGTAACTTTTTTATGAGATTATCTGAAATTCTGAATTAACAGAGTCAAAATCAATCGACTTTTATTAAATTTCACTTCTAGTGTTTATAGACTGAATTTTACAGTCTAATTGTACTTAAAGTTTTATTATCTAATAGCTTATTTCATAGGCTTGTATTATCTACTTTAGAGAAAAACATCTATTAAAAGCTGGAGTCATCTTCTTTCAATGCTCTTTCAATCTATTCAGTGTAGATGGGCTCTTGCCTTAAGATTCTGTTTGAAGGAGATTTTGAGATCTTAGCATTTCCTTTTCTGGAGCATTGTATTCTTTCCTCTAATGGTGTGTTGGACAATTTCCTCAGTAGCAACCTATGTTTCATGTTTATTCCCTGATTTAAGAACTCTCAAGAAACTTTGAGAAGTCTCCTGATATATGTTCAACTGACAATATTTGGAACCTAGTTGATGAGTTAGAGATTTCTTAAATTCTGTAAAACATATTCAAAGGTTAAGTTTCAGCTTTTGGTTCAAATAGGAGGAAATTTGCAGAGTGTCAGGGCAAACCTTTGCTTATGGTATACACTTTGCTTTTCTTATGTGTACTTTGTCCATTATCTTTGTGCTTCAAACAACAGCTCTATGTGGCCTAAACACGTGCAAGCCAAAAACTATAAGGCCAAACAAAAACTGTACAAGTCACATTTGCCTGATATCACTTTAAAAGGAAAATTTATTGATCTATCTGGGAATCCATATTTTCTTTTAAAGACAGATAGTACTGTAGCTATCTGGATGGCATCCTTTATCCTTTGCCACTTTATTAAAAATACTTTTCAGATGACTCTCAAATGATTATAAAACTGAGATATAAACTCTCTGGAGGCAGTATTTGTCTCTGATGTATCTTCTAGCACCTAGGACAGGGCCCCCCTACATGAATTAAATGATTAAAAAGAGGAAAAATGTAAAGTCTCTTCAGAATTAAACAATTTAGATTCATTTCTTACTGGTAGCATTTTGCCAAAAATATCTTTGAGTAAGAGTCTCCCTGGAAACAAGATCTTATCTAAACAACTAAATAAGGGAAGCCAAAGATAAGTGTGAGTCTTGAAAGGATTGTGTAGGAATGGTCCCAACAATACGCCCAGTGTACCTACAGCTCATCTGTTTCATAGCTTTTATCTATGATGGTATCACAGCTAAAGTGCTTTTCTTTTAAAGCACCTCCTCTTCCTATCACTTGACTTCTGGTAACAAAATTGTTCAGAGGAACTTCCTTTCTACTTCACACCCATCACCTTCCTGGACCTGAGATAGAACCATTTTTTTCCCTTTTAAGCTTGACTTTGATGCCCTTCTCTTTATATGAATGGCTGGTGAGATGGCTCTCTAATAAATTTATCTGATAGGTTTATGACCCCCAGTTTACCTCCTTTTTCCTTATGGAAGAACATACTCTATGCCAATGGTAGGGTGGGTAGACAGGTAGACAGGGAATAATGGCATGATTATTTTCCCTCTTGGGGTCTTTGTGGGCAGAGTAACTTCTATCCTCTCCCATTTCATGTGTATGCCCTATACCCCCCGCACCCCCACAGAAGTTACCTGGCCTTCCTACAGCCCTGCTGAGTTCCATAGCTTTTCAAAAGGGCTCATTGTTTTAAAAATGTATTTTATAATTTTAAAAGGAAAAGCCAACTCCGTTGTTTTCTACTTAATTTTTCTGCTAAAAATGTGATGAGCCATTCCACATGTTTTGTGGACTGGCCCAGGAAACTTAATTCCTCCTGGGAAATACATTACATTAAAAAGCCATGATTTGCTAGTGAACTTTCATAAGCTGGAACTGTAATGTACAATAAAGTAGGTTTACAATCCAAAATCATGAAAGATTTTGAAAGGATTATATAATGATAATTCCTTAAGTATTATAAAAGCAAACAATTATCCATCTGATTGGTGAAAACAATGTGCAGTCTTTATTACAAGAGGTGCTTTCATAAGCAAAGTGTGTGTGTAGAGCTAACATATTAAGGATGGCCAATGGATATGGACTCTATAGTCAGAATCCCACTTCTGTTACTTACAAGTCCTTTGCAATCAGCAGGTTACTTTTCCTGTTGGTGTCCCAGTTTTCTCATCTATAATAAGAAACATAATAATATGACTTATTTCTAGAATTTTTGTAAAGACTAAATAAAATACTGTATGTACAGTATTAAGATACTGTGAGGAAAAGGGGACAACGGAGGATGAGATGGCTGGATGGCATCTCCGACTCGATGGACGTGAGTTTGAGCGAACTCTGGGAGCTGGTGATGGACGGGGAGGCCCGGCGTGCTGCAATTCATGGGGTCGCAAAGAGTCGGACACGACTGAGAGACTGAACTGAACTGAAGCACAGTGATAATTATGCATTAAGTGCTAAGTAAATAGCAGTGCTTATAGTCTTTTTGCTGTTGTTCTGTCATTTAATTGTGTACGACTCTGTGATCCCATGGACTGCAGCATGCCAGGCTCCCTTGTCCTTCACCGTCTCCTGCAGTTTGCTCAAATTCATGTTCACTGAGTAGATGATTTTATGGTTATCTTTGAAAATTCAACTGCCTTTGAATGAATCTAAAAATCAATGGCGAGTTAAGAAATTCTGAGAGTTTTACATCATGTACTCTAGTGAAAACATGGTATAAGAGTGAGTGGATTAGCTGGAGAGGGAGCTTAGCTCACTTTGGCACGCACATTTTGTGTACTTCACCCTTTTCCATTTGACCCCAGATGCCAAGGAAGCCAGGTACTTATGTTGGCGACAGTATTGGAAAATTTGAAGATGCATGGACATGTTCTTTATAAGAGCTAATGGTCTATTTGCTATATTTGTTATTCCTTAAAAATGTAAACTGCTAATATCGTTACTTTGAAAATAAAATTCAAGTCAGATAGTCCATAGTGTATGATATAACTACATTAGTAGTGGATTGAATATTACAATTCAAACATTTTTGTTCGTGTTACAGAGGCAGATTCTAGTGAGGACAGCTGAGAGCTTCAAGGCACAGAACTAGCTGGGACATAATTCAGGCATATATGCCTGTTTGAGCCAGGCCTGTAATAAGAGGGTGCAATCAAAATAAGGAATCACACTGGTTTTTTTTCCCCCTACAGTGAGAATTTAACATAAAGAATTGTTAATTAATGATTGAAGAATTGACAAGGCTAAAAGACAACCTGAAGTTATCTCCAAGGTAACAACTGCGGGGAGCAGCCATCAACCCTGAGGCTGAGAGAGGTTGAGAACCTGAAGGGAGGAGTCGGAGCTGTTACAACTTAAAGCTTGGAGGAGGGGGCTGGTTTTTGGATGGTCAGAGGAGGGACCCTTTGGACCTGGGACTTGAATTTCTAAAGAGAAGACACAAGCTGCTGCCGGTGTCTCTGAGTTGGCATATAAAATTGGGAAAAAAACAAAACTGAAAAACAAAAACTGCAAACTGAATTTGCTGTTAATTGGGATTAACTGCCAGGGTGANCCAACCAGTCCGTTGTGAAGGAGATCAGCCCTGGGATTTCTTTGGAAGGAATGATGCTAAAGCTGAAACGCCAGTAGTCTGGCCACGTCATGCGAAGAGTTGACTTATTGGAAAAGACTGATGCTGGGAGGGATTGGGGGCAGGATGAGACGGGGACGACAGAGGATGAGATGGCTGGATGGCATCACTGACTTGAAGGGCGTGAGTTGAGTGAACTCTGGGAGTTGGTGATGGACAGGGAGGCCTGGTGTGCTGCAGTTCATGGGGTCGCAAAGAGTTGGACACGACTGAGTGACTGAACTGAACTGATGAGCTTCTCTAGTGGGCTCAGGTCGTAAAGAACGTGCCTGCAATGCAGGAGACCTATATTTCATTGTTGAATTGGGAAGATCCCCTGGAGAAGAGAATGCCTACCCACTTCCGTACCTTGCCTGGAGAATTCCATGGATAGAGGAGGCTCACAGGCTATAGCCCATGGGGTTGCAAATTGTCAGACATGACTGAGTGACTGACACTTTTCACACAGTGAAGGTGGAGGAAGACAGGGGAGTACACTCCCAGAAATTTCTTCTACTTTATTTGGCAAAGCAGTGGTTTCAGTAGCCTGAGGGACAGACCTTGAAGGAGAGTCTGTGGCACTGGCCATTGAAGTCAAAAGAGGTAGGTGTAGGGTGTGAGGGTTGAGTAGGGAGTAAGAAAATATAGAAGTGATATGAAGTGATCTCAGTGAAGCAAATACAATAGCTTTATATAGTCAAAACCTAATCTGTTTGAAGATATTACAACTTCTACATTCCTCTAATTTCACCTTAGTTCTTGATTCAAAAATCCATACCAACAATGTTTTATGTAACTACTTATAGCACATTGGTTGCTGAGTTAAAAAATGTCCCCTCTTCTTTATAGATAAAACCAGGTAGAAATGCATTTAGAGACATGCTAGCTGGCTAAAAGAAATGTTCTTTATCACTCTATTTGTTGTTTGGAGAGGCTCTTTTCTGATCCTAGAACAAACTATTCCACATGACATTTTTCGATAGAAATAGGTACCTGATTCACCAAGGTAGCTTCCATATCACATTTGACAAATGACCATTTTTCTCATTCAGCAATTTTTTTTTTCTTACAGATTCACATGAAGTTTGTTTTGCTTTTGTTATGGAGAGTCGATTTTTCTCATCTTAGTTTGGCAAAGATATTTTTTTGGTCCGTGGATAAGGAAACCATATAAAAGCTTATGATGATGTTTTTAGCTCAAAAGCACTTCACAAAAATCTCTATGTCATTAGTTTCTCTTTATTCAGAGTATGAGAAGTTAGTTGGTACAAAAGTTCCTTCATGGTTTGCAGTAACTGCTGGGAAGATTAAGAAAAGTAGTTTGAAACATACGCTTGCTTTGCTTTTGCAAAGAGTGATATTCTAAGCTCCATTGTCCTCTGAAAAGATTCAGATTTTTAGGGAAGAAAATATGACAGAGATCTTAAGATCATAACTACTATTTCTTGTAGATTCAAATATTTCATTATAGTGTTGACAAACCGCAGACAATAGGCAATCCAGGTCAGAGTTTACCCCCTGCCTTCTCTTTTGCAGAGGACTGAGAGAGGAAGATGCCTCAAACTGAGGGTGAGAGGATAATTCAATCTCTGTTAGTCCACCTTGGCTGCAAGTGGAAATTGAATCTGTGTCTTTTGAAAGTGGATTTGATTTTTAAAAACAGCCCGAAGAGGGGATCCAACCAAGATGGCAGAGTAGCAGGACCAGGACAGGAAACTCACCTCCTCCCATAAATACATCAAAGATATGGCGTGGGTAGGGGCTCGGTGACGGAACTCAGGGTTCAGAGGACAGACTCAGGGAGAGGACTGCTGCTGGCTCTCAGGAGACAGATGAAGGGACTGGAGTGTGGTACTGCAGCAACCAGAGGTGTTTGTCAAAGAAGCCCTGGGCCCACCACAGAAGCGAAGCTCCATCATTATAAGTGCCTAAAAGGAGGGATGAAGCCACCATCACAGCCTTTGCTCTATGAAGTGGCCCCTGCCGCTACTGCTTTTGGGAGGACAATCCTAGCTGCCAATTTTGCCAGTTCCTCCTGGGCCAGCCTTTGTAAATTTAATGCCTTCAGGACATCTGAATGGACAACGGGTACTCTTGCATTTGGGACGAGTGTGGCCATAGCAGCTGTGGGATTGGCTAGCATGTGCAGGTCGGGGCTGGGCTGACCCATCTCCAAAGCTCCTAGAGCAGGTCCGGGTGTGCAACTACTACAGTCTTAGGACCTGACTTCTGTGGATTTGCACTGATGACTTTGTGAAAACAATGCCTGAGGCATACCAGGGTTGATTATCAGCATTCCCAAGGTTGAGACAGGGTCAAGGGCAGTGCAAACAACAGTGTATTTTGTGAGCCCACACAACAGGTGACAGGTGACAAAACAGTACAGTCAGTGGTGAACAGCTCTGGCAGGGGAATGCTCAGTGGCTCTTCTCCCAGTGGAAGAGCTCCAATCCCACCAATTTCACACCACACATCAAAAACACAGCACAAAAATGGATCTCACGGGCTCCACTTCAACAGCTAGGGAACAGACCTTGTTCCTGACAGGACTGTGAGAACCAAACAGCAAAAAGGAGGCCCTGCTCAATAGTCAGTGCAGGCTCTGGCCACCAATACCAGTTACACCTCCTATCAAGGGGGACATGGTCAGCACACGCTGAGAAGAGAGGTGGCAGGCATCCACACTAAAAACAGCCTTTGTGTCAAAAATATTAAACCCAAACAGGCTATATGGGGATGTTCCCATATAAAAATAGCCCTCTAAGACCACAGTAAATAATTGTTTCTCCTAAACTCATAAAGCAAGAGAAATAAAAGTAAAATGAAGAAGCAGAGGAACCATTCCCAACTAAAATACCAAGAAAATTCCACTGAACAAGTGAACAATGAAACAGACCTCCTCAGTCTAATAGACACTACTTTAAAAAAGAGATAATGAAAATACTGAAATTAAGAAAGGCTATCAACAGAAATGCAAATTACTCTTAAAAAGAGCTAGAAACTATAAAGAGGACCCAAGAAAAATTAGAAAATTCATTTGCAGAGATGAAAGTTGAACTAAAGGCAATGAATAGCAGGATGAATAATGCAGAAGGTCAAATAAGTGATCTGAAAGACAGAATAATGGAAATCACCCAATCAGAACAGCAGATAGAATATCAAACAAAAAAAAAGAAAACAATATAGGAAACCTATGGGATAATATAAAGTGTGCCAATCTATGCATAACAGGGATTCCAGAAGGAGAAGAAAGAGAAAGTGAAAGAAAGACTTTACTTTCACTTTTCACTTTCATGCACTGGAGAAGGAAGTGACAACCCGCTCCAGTGTTCTTGCCTGCAGAATCCCTGGGGCAGGGGAGCCTGGTGGGCTGCCATCTATGGGGTCACACAGAGTTGTACATTACTGAAGCAACTTAGCAGCAGCAGCAGCAGCAAGCCTATTCTAAGGTAACTATTGAAAAGTCTTCTCTAGATAGAAAAAGAGAAAGACTCCATAGCAAATAAAAAATCACAACTGGATAGTATGATTTAATCACTTAATATGATTTTATATAATATTAAATATAATATTTAATCACTTAAATATGCCAGTAAACAGATCAAAAAAATATAAAAAATAAAGTTCTGTGAAAGTTATGATAACCACAATGAGCAGCAAAAGGATGAATATGAAGATGTAAAATATAAAATAATAAAATGTGGGTGACAAGAGTAAGAAAATGTAGTTTTTTTTTTCCCCTAGAATGTGTTTGAGCCTATATGACTACCAGTCTAAGGCAAGAAGATATAGGAAGGGGTTACGACACTTGAAAAATAGGTTAACCACAAACCAAAAATATACAATACATTCACAAAAACCAAAAACAAGAGAACATAAGCATAATACAAAAGAAATCTTTGAACCACAAAAGGAAAAAGAAAAAGGAAAGGAACAAAGAAGAAATATAAAATCAAAGGGAAAAAGAAATTTTGAAATGGAAATATATACATATCTAACAATAATTTCCTTAAATGTCAATGGACTAAATACTCTAATCAAAAGATACATAGTGGCAGGTTGGATAAAAGAAAAAGAGCCTACAATATGCTGCCCATAAGAGATCTACTTTAGGGCAAAAGGTGTGTATAGATTGAAAGTGAGTGGATAGAAAAAGATATTTCACGCAAACATTAATGATAAGAAAGCAGGGATCACAATACTCATATAAGAAAAAATGGAGTTCTAAACAAAGGCTGCAAAGAATTATAGAAGGGTCAATACAAGGAAAGGATATTACACACATCAACATATATGTTCCCAATATAGGAGTGCTCAAATACATAAAATAAATACTAACCGACATAAAATGAGAAACTGGTAGGGATACAATAACAGTAGGAGACTTTAACGATTCACTAACATCAATGGACAGATCTTTAAAACAGAAAATCAATAAGGCAACAGAGATCCTAAATGATACAATAGTACAGCTAGACTTACTTGCTATTTTCAGGACATTACATGGCAAAAAAGCAGAATACACATTTTTTCAACTGTACATGAAATATTCTCTAGGACTGACCACATACAGGGCACAAAACAACCCTAAAAAATTTAAGAGTATAATAATTATTTAAAGCATCTTTCCTGACCATAAGGTTATGAAATTAGAGATCAACCACAGAAAAAGAAAACAACAACAAAAAAACACAACGCAACAACAATTGCATGGAGACTAAACAACATGCTACTAAAAAAGCCAGTGGGTCAATGGTGAATCAAAGAAGAAATTTAAAAATACCTTGAGGCAAATGACAATGAAAATGCACCATACCAAATCTACAGGGGCAGCAAAAGCAGTTCTTAGAGGGAAGTTCATAGCAAAACAGTCCTTCTTAAGAAATAAAAGAAATCTCAAATAAATAATCTAACTCACCACATGAAAGAATTACAAAAATAACAACCAAAATTTAAAATCAGCAGAAGGAAGGAGATAATAAAGATCAGAGAGGAAATAAATAAAATAGATATTTTTAAAATCAATTGAAAAAAAATCAATAAAACTAAGAGCTGGTTATTTGATAGGGTAAACAAAATTGACAAAACTCTGGCCAGGCTCATCAAGAAGAAAATAGAGAAAATTCAAATAAATAAAATAAAAATGAAAGAGAAGAAATCACAACTGACACTACAGAAATGCAAAATGAACAGAAGAGAATACTGTGAACAATTATATGGCAACAAATTCGACACCCAAGAAAAAAAGGACAAGTTTCTAGAAACATATGGCCCATCAAAACTGAATCAAAAGTAAACAGGTAACTTGAACAGACCAGTCACTGGAAGTGAAATACAGTCTGTAATTAAAAAATACAGTTCCACACAGACAAAAGCCTAGGACCAGAGGGCGTTCCAGGAAATTCTGCAGATGTAGAAAAAAGAACTTACACTGATCCTTCTCAAACTCTTCCCAAAGGCTAAAGAGGAGGAAATATCTCCAAAGACATTATCACCTCAATAACAAAACCAAAAACACTTCCAAAAAAGAAAATTACAGGCCAATATCTTTGATGAATATAGATACAATAATTCTCAATATTAGCAAACTGAATCCAACAACACATTGAAAAAGGTCATACACCACGACCAAGTTGGATTCACCCAGGGTCACATGGATGTTTCAACATATGCGAATCAATCAGTGTGATACACCACATGAACAAAAGAAAAGATACAATCATCTTAATAGCATTTGATAAGATTCAACATCTACTCATGATAAAAACTATTTAAAAAGTGGGTATAGAGGGAATGTATTTCAACATAATACAAGCCACTTTTGACAAATGCATAGCCAATATAATACTCAACAGTGAAAAGCTGAAAGCCTTTCCACTGAAATCTGAAACAGGACAAGAATTACCGCTCTTGTGACTTCTATTTAACATAGTACTAAAAGTCTTAGTCACAAAAATCAGACAAGAAAAAGAAATAAAATGTATTCAAATTGGTAGGGAAGAGGTTGTATATAGAAATAGGTTGTGTTTCTTTACACTGACAAGGAAATATCAGAAAGTGAATGCAAACAAAAGACCCCTTTAATTTATATCAGAAAAGACAAAATACTCAGGAATAAACCTTACCAAAGAGGTGAGGCTTATATGCTGAGAACAATAAAACGTTCATAAATGAAACTGAAGATGATTCAAAGAAATGGAAAGATGTTCCATGCTCTTAGAAGAATTAGTATTTTTTAAATGGCCATACTACCCAGAGAAATCTGCAGATATCATGCATTACCTATTAAAATTTGCATCACATTTTTCACAGGACTAGAGTATATAATCCAAAAATTTACATAAAAGTATGAAAGTCCCCAAAATGCCAAGATAATTCTGATGAAAAAGAATAAAGCAAGAGGCACAAATCTCCCAGATTTTAGGCAATACTACAAAGCTACAGGAATCAAATGTGCGGTATTGGCACAAAAATAGGCATAAAAAGAATGAATGGATAGAGAGCCCCAAAATAAAAACATATAACTATGAAAATTAAATCGTCAGCAAAGGAGACAAGAATATCCAATGAGAAAAAGAATCTCTTCAGCAAGTGATATTGGGAATGGTGGACAACCACATGTAAATCAATGAAGCTAGGACACACCCACATATCATACACAAAATTAAACTCAAATGACTTCAACACTTAAATACAAGACAAAACACCATAAAGCTTCAAGGGAAAACATTGTCTGACATAAATCATACCAATGTTTTCTTATGTCAATCTCCCAAAGCAATAAAAATAAACAAATGGGACCTAACCAAACTTATAAGCTTTTGCAAAGTGAAGCAAATCATAAATAAGACAAAAATTTTGACAACCTACAGGCTGGGAGAAAAAATTGCAAATGATACAGACTGGCAAGGGATTAATTCCCAGAATATACAGAGAGCTCATATAATTAAGTATTAGAAGAAAGCAATCAAAAAATGAGCAGAAGACCTAAATAAGACATTTCTCCAAAGAGGACATACAAATAGCTAGTGGACATATGAAAATGTGTTTATTATCACTAATTATTAGAGAAATGCAAATCAAAACAATAATGAGCTGCCATCTCACACCAGTCAGTATGAGCTGTGCTCTGCTCAGCTGCTCCAGTCACGTCCGACTCTTCACGACCTCATGGACCGTAGCCCACCAGGCTGCCCTGTCCATGGGATTCTTTAGGCAAGAATACTGGAGTGGGTTGCCATTTCCCTCTCCACCAGTCAGTATGGTCATCATTAAAATGTCTACAAATAATAAATGCTGGAGAAGGTGCAGAGAAAAGAGAACCCTCTTATACTGTTGGTAGGAATGTAAAGTGGTGCAGCTACTACGGAAAATGGTATGGAGGTTCCTCAAAAAACCATAAAGAGTTGCCATATGATCTAGTAATACCATTCCTGGGCATATACTCAGACAAAAGCATAATTCAAAAAAATACTTGTACTCCTATATTCATAGTAGCACTACTCACAATAACCAAGATGCGGAAACAATGTAATGTCCTTGACAGATGAATGGATAAAGATACAGTATATACATGCACATATAAGTCAACATGTGTGTGTGTGTGTGTGTGTGTATACACACCCACATATCATACACAAAATTATTATATGATATTATTACACATTCACACAAAATAGAATATTAACCAGTCATAAAAAGAAAAGTTATGACCAACCTAGATAGCATATTCAAAAGCAGAGATATTACTTTGTTGACTAAGGTACGTCTAGTCAAGGCAATGGTTTCTCCAGTGTCATGTATGGATGTGAGAGTTGGACTGTGAAGAAGGCTGAGCACCGAAGAATCGATGCTTGTGAACTGTGGTGTTGGAGAAGACTCTTGAGAGTCCCTTGGACTGCAAGGAGATCCAACCAGTCCATTCTGAAGGAGATCAGCCCTGGGATTTCTTTGGAAGGAATGATGATGAAGCTGAAACTCCAGTACTTTGGCCACCTCATGCGAAGAGTTGACTCATTGGAAAAGACTCTGATGGTGGGAGGGATTGGGGGCAGGAGGAGAAGGGGACGACAGAGGATGAGATGGCTGGATGGCATCACTGACTCGATGGGAATGAGTCTGAGTGAACTCCAGGAGTTGGTGATGGACAGGGAGGCCTGGCGTGTTGCGATTCATGGGGTCGCAAAGAGTCGGACACGACTGAGCGACTGAACTGAACTGAACTGAACTGAAAAAAGAGTGAAATAATGCCCTTTGCAATAACATGAATGGACCTAGAGAGTGATATTATTATTAAGTGAGGTAAGTCAGAAAGAGAGAGACAAATATGGTATGATATCATTTATCTGTGGAATCCAAAATATAACACATATGAACATATCTGCAAAACAAACATAGACAGATATAGAGAATGGAGGTGTGGTTGCCAAGTAAGAGGGTAAATGGAGGGGAGGACTGGGAGTCTGCGATTAGCAGAAGCAAACGATTATATATGTGATGGATAACAACAAGGTCCTATTGTAATACACAGGGAACTATACTCAATATCTTATTGAATATTGAATAGGTCATAATGGAAAAGAATATGAAAAAGAATATATGTATATAATAACTGAATCCAGGCAAGAATGTTGGAGTGTGTTGCCATTTCCTTCTCTAGAGGATCTTCTCAGCCCAAGGATTGCACCTGCATTCTTTGCACTGGTGGGTGAATTCTTTACCATTGAACCACCAGGGAAGCCCAGTTTAAGCTCTTACTTGAAGCAGTAAGGTTTATTTCTTGTTTGTTTACTGTTTTTCCACATCCTCAGATATTAGGCAAATGACTTTAAAAACACTTAAACATATACTCTTCCTATTGCCAAAAATGTAATGCAGAGTAAGGTCTAAAAGGATAGGGCACAATGGAGTTGATTTGCAAAGAAGCAGAGAAAGCAGAGAGATAAATTTCCGGGACATTTGAAATGAGTGGTTCACCTACACTAGGAGACATCACTTAACTTCAAATTCGTTATCAAAGTGAAAGAAAATGTATGTTGATTTCTCTCTTCCTTTGCCATCAATCTCAGATCACTTTGACTTGAATGGGCCACAAGCTAGAAGAAACTTGGCTCAGTTTTTCCCCACCAATTCTATTCTTTTCTTTCCAAATTCCCATCAGAAATCATGAATTTCAGAGGATGATATTCCATGGGAAACTAAACACTGGAAAAATAAGGTCCAGAAGTGACGTGACTACTGCAGAATGTATGAAGTAATGGAAATTAACTTAGACATCACCTCTTGCTTTGCCCCTGGACCACTATATTTCCTATCATTATGCTTTCAGTGTGGAGTGAAAATGATGTTAGAAGTAACAGCAGCTATTCTGTCCTCTGAAATCATGGTGGTAGGATTCCAGGCTAAAGAGATCCATTCCTTTCCTCCCTACTTCTGTCTCACTCTTCACTCCTTTTTATCTGTCTTCTTATTTCTTTATAGTGGTTTGAATGGACATGCTTTGGGTCCTGCAAAATCTACATCTGTGGCCAAACTGCAGTTTGACAGGACGCAAATCACTGTTCCTGTTGAGTTATCCACTTTCATCACTTAAAAGCAAAGAATTTGGTCCTTGTCTTCCTAACCATAAGAATTTAAGGAGGTGGAATAAGGAGGTGTGCACAGAATGTTCTAGACATGTGGGGTAAAGGTACTACATACCACAGGTTATCTACCTATCTCACAGGGATGTTATAAACTAAGCGAGATCATATGTGAAATATTTTGAGTTCCATGGAATGTAAGCAGCATGTACATTTGAGCTGTTATGATTTATGTTCTATGTAGCTATGATAGTATTTTACTTAATATGTTTATTCATTTCTTTATTAATTCTATAGCAGACTCTACATGGGCAGTGATTCAATAGTGGGAAAAAAGATTGCATTTTAAAAAATTCCCAAAGAAGTATACAGTCATCCAATAAATATTGCAGGTCCTGTCTACATACCACCACTGAGCTGTCTATTGTGATTTATATTTTCATTTCAATGAGGAGGGAGGTGGAAGGGATGGTAATGAAGGGAGAGAGCAAAGAGAATATAATGTTAGAGAGGTTTATGTTCAAGTAATTCTAGCTCTCCTAACACTCAGCATGCTGAAAGAGCCTCCAAGTATTAAGACACTGAAATGTCTCTTTGGGAATAACTGATCAGTGGAATGGACTTGAATTTCTCTGTTTGCTACAGGATAAAAAGTTTTTATTAAAAAAAAAAAACCAACAACATACTTTCATTGAAATCTGTTTTAAGAAATATAGGTCATCCAGATCAACCCCCCTTCATAGACTATTCACATTTAAAAGCACCATGAAAAATGTCTACTTACTGCTTCTTTAGAGTTTATTATAATTATCATATTATTTAGACAGGCTAACAGAAAACAACACAGATTAATCTGATCAACAAAATCTTTGGGAGGGGAAGCCAGGCAGCCCACAGAGTATAAGAGCGAGCTAAACCAGCAGACTTTGAGAAACGCAGGAACATCTGCTTCTGCCATCTGAAGAGCAGGAATTCAGGGCTCTTTCCTTTGGTTGCGGCCATCACTCAAATCAGTATCTGTGTTCTGCTCAAGATTCAACTCCGTGTGAGAAAGTATAATTAAATTAGTTTGGATCAAGTGCCCATCTTGGTGGTGATGGTGGTGAAGTACATTGGCAGCCCTGCCAAGAAACATGGCTGCTGCTAAGTCGCTTCAGTCGTGTCCGACTCTGTGTGACCCCATAGATGGCAGCCCACCAGGGTCCCTCGTTCCTGGGATTCTCCAGGCAAGAACACTGGAGTGGGTTGCCATTTCCTTCTCCAATGCATGAAAGTGAAAAGTGAAAGTAAAGTCACTCAGTCTTGTCTGACTTTGCGACCCCATGGACTGCAGCCTACCAGGCTCCTCCATCCATGGGATTTTCCAGGCAAGAGTACTGGAGTGGATTGCTGTTGCCTTCCTTTCCCCAAAAGGAGAGGAGGTTGGTGGACCAAAACCCAAGACATCTACTACTTCAAAACTATAATATATACTAAGTTGGTTTTTTGAGAGGCTAGACTGCCAGCTTCTCAGTCTGCTAGCATTCTGATTAAAATCATTATCCCTTGTTCCAAGAACTCATCTCCCAATTTATTGGCCTGTTGTGAGATTTAACTTCTCTCTCAGCTCCTGACTATCAAACATCCCATATCCAAACCCTACTCAGAAAAACAAAGGGCCTCAGTCAACAAGATTCAACTCTCCTAGAAGGCAGGAGCATGCCAGCTGTGACATACCATGCAGAAGCCTGGCCAAAAGGATCAATTCCACATCCAAGGAGTGGCGGCTGTGCAGGTGCAAGAGGACCGAGAGGAGCTACTCCACATTCAAGGTCAGGAGAGGTGGCCGTGAGGAGATACCNTCTCCTAGAAGGCAGGAGCATGCCAGCTGTGACATACCATGCAGAAGCCTGGCCAAAAGGATCAATTCCACATCCAAGGAGTGGCGGCTGTGCAGGTGCAAGAGGGCCGAGAGGAGCTACTCCACATTCAAGGTCAGGAGAGGTGGCCGTGAGGAGATACCCTTCGCTGAAGGTAAGGAGCAGCGGCTGCACTTTGCTGCAGCAGTGGTGAAGAGATATCCCACCTTCAAGGTAAGAGAAATCCAAGTAAGATGGTAGGTGTTGCGAGAGGGCATCAGAGGGCAGGCACACTGAAACCATAGTCAAAGAAAACTAGCCAATCTGATCACATAGACCACAGTTCAGTCCAGTTCAGTTCAGTCACTCAGTCCTGTCCAACTCTTTGTGACCCCATGAACACAGCATGCCAGGCCTCTGTGTCCATCACCAACTCCCGGAGTTCACTCAAACTCACATCCATCAATCAGTGGTGCCATCCAGCCATCTCAT